>OY757914.1:101633561-101698561 GCA_963585895.1 Sepioteuthis lessoniana
TGGGGAGCATTGGGACTCTAAGAAATAACATATCTATTAATATCACATGAATACTTGAAATCCATGAATATAGATGAACATTACGTCTAGAAACCTATGGTTTAAAAGACCTTCCGTCAGGGCTTAGAATATATTGATTGTATTCCCTGCAAAAGGAGTAAGACCGCCCCACCCCCACAAAATGGGGTGTTCTGAGTATGCCACTAAACGGCATCTGATGGAAAATTTTTAGTTCTTGAGATCTGGTGACTGGAGAATACCGCTTCATTGCCATTACTTCCAAGTCCACTCAGAACCGGACTAGTTGTACCTGTTCGGGTCGAATCTACGGGTCGAATTTACGGGTTTCGAATAGATCTGTTAAAAAATCATTTGTTTTCGATAGAACCATGAGCAATAAAATATCTAAAGAAACAGTGACGCAAAAATGTAAATATGAACGTTCGATGAACGCGATTCCCTAACCTCTAAGCATAAAATAACCCTAAACGGTTTGGCATGCAGTTAAAATCAATCAATTTTTTAATCACTCAACCTTTCCTCCTAACAAGAAATTAAACCAACAAAAAATCATTATGTGTGAATTCTCAATAAAAAAAACTCACAAGCATCAAATATTAACAAAATATTCTCATAATCTTTCATAGACTGATTTTTGTATCAGCACGAAGAAAAAAGTTTTAGATTATTTTTAAAAATAATCATTCGCTTCATTGTCGAATGAAATGCCGTTAAAAACGTTTGATTTTCATTAACTCGAACGCTCTGTTTATGTTTGGAAGACTGATTGCTTAGTCAGTCTTGAAATACTTTAGTCTTAAACTAAATACGCACAAATAACAAACAATGGTCAAAAACGGTTGCGATTTATTAAAAATAATCAATAAAACATATTCATCGACGTTTAAGTATCGATTTTTGGTTATCACACATGCACACAAAAATAACCACACACACACACACACACACACACACACACACATATATATATATATATATATATATATATATATATGAAGAGTGAATAAAGGATTGTAATCCGACAATGTGTAGAAAAACTGACAACAACGATCCAAGTGGAAGGAATGATTTATTAACGGGACGACACTATAGCGTTTCGGTTCTACAGAACCATCATCAGGACCATGAGGGGTGATATTAATAATTTTAAGTTAACGATGGATGTTTAGAAATGTGAAAGACAAAAACCTAGGGGAAAATAGTGTCGACCCGTTAATAAATCATTCCTTCCACTTGGATCGTTGTTATCAGTTTTTCTACCTATATATATATATATATATATATATATATATATCACTTTTGTTCATGTGAATTATTATTTATATATATATATATATATACATGAAAAAAAGGGATAAGATGAATAGAAACACAATTTTTCTGTAGTTTATTTTTTAAAGGTTCTCTTGACTAGTTTCGACCTTAATTCATCGTCAAAAGAAAAATTTTTATAGAAAAGAAAGAAAAAGCATTTTTAGAAAGATATTTTTAAATTTGAATTTAAAAATATATATGATAGAATTTTTGAGGGGAAGTGGGGCTATATGAAAACTGATGAAAAATGTATTATTTTTGTAGCATAGCCATTAGTATGAATAAATAGATGAATATATATACATATATCTTTAATTATATATATATATATATATATATATATATATATATATATATATATATATATAAAGTAAATAAGGACTGTAAATATCCAAAGATATTTGCTCAATGCATGGCTATTAAATACAAAATATACCTGCAGAGCAAAATATATATGTTTGTCTTAAATTACAAGACATTGTATTCCATAATGAATTTATTTCGCTTTTTCAAGCTCATCAGATGAGCTTGAAAAAGTGAAATAATTTATTATGGAATACTATTTCTAATTTTTTTGTATTTTAACCAATATATATATATATATATATATATATATATATATATATATATATATATACGTGGGTGTATTTTGGGTTACGATACAATATATATATATATATATATATATATATATACACACACACGTGAATATATATATATATATATACTTACTCACACACAAAGGAATTAGGTTCTCAGCTACTTAATATCATTTCATGAAAATAGTTTCATAGGTCATAATCGGCAGACGAAAGTTATAAATAAATGAATAAATTTTATCAGATGATTGTGTCTTTGGTTTTATGGATGGCATCTGAAACTTCAGCGAATAAAACACCAGTCAAAATTGATGTGGAAAACGCTCAAGTAATATAACTCAGTCAACAATAGATACACACTAACAACTTAGAAGCTCCATTTTTTAACAACAAATTAGACGGAAATGACCACATATGAACAACTCTACACGGATTTACTTCCTGTTGATGACAATACACCAGTTTTATTATTGTTTTTATCTCCGGACCAAGAGGAAAAGTTTACTCGAATTATTATAAAAAGAAAACATTTATTTTTTGAATGCTTCAATTTCAACAGCCTTAGGTAAATAAATAATGTTTTTTTATCATGAAGGGTTTTCGTACTATTGTCTCCATCTTTATTGTTATTTCCACAACGTTTCAGATGATATGTCCTCAGGCCTTCTTCAGGTGTTTGTCAAACTTGGGAACCTTCACGGAACTTCGAACTACGTCCTTTATTGAATCCACGGGGGTCGCCTGTTCTGATTCCGTTAGCCATAACCGGGTACAAGTGTTAAGTATTCCTGTATTGTTACTCGCCTGCAGTCGGGGGTGTCCTCGTGGTGTAATGGTTAAAGCGATAGACAGCGGAATCGTAGTAAGCGAGTTCGTACTCCAGTCGCGCTATTACGTTCACTTTCGGGCAAATACCCTTGGGAAAGGTATGAAACCCCTTATCCTCCCAGCTAGAGGTTAAATAGTACCACTACTGTTCTTCTAGGAGAATAGCATTGGCATTAAATAACCTACAAAAGTTGATATACCATTAAAGAAAGAAACCAAACCAAACCAAACCAAACCAAATCGCCTGCAGTCAGGATTGAACCTGAGCTTTGACTCAGAAATTTAGACAACTAAATAATGTTTTATTCAACATTTTCTCTGGGTATTTATCGTTATTCTCTTATAGGCTATGTTATATATATATATATATATATATGTATATATATATATATATATATATGTGTGTGTGTGTGTGTGTGTGTGTGTGTGTGTGTGTGTGTGTCTAGCCACACTGAAGAGTTGTGATACAACGAAACTGTCTGTGTATGACAATATACATATATATATATGTGTGTGTGCGTGTGTGTGTGTATCACCATCATCATGTCACGCTACTAGCCCGAATTTCGCCGACTCTTTCTCTCGCAATGTGTCCCTATCCTCCATTGCTGGTCTTTTACGCTACGAACAGAGCTGTTGTAGTTGGGTTCTAGTTAATCGTTCAACACTTGCACGTCCGTATGAAACGTTCCATAGGAAAACTTCGCTTATGAGTTCGTCCGTACTTCTCCAGTAGTGTCCTGCATGTCTTGTTCATCGTATTTGGGTGATTCTAGAGATAGGAGGTAGGTGGCCGTACAGCTGTTGTTTTGTGGAATCTTGCTTCCAGGATATATTCAATATAGCTCGTAGCATTCTTGGGCAGTTTCCGTCAAGCTTTTTCACTCAACACTTAATCTATATCCATAGGGTAGAATTGACACAACTGCGGCTTGGAAGAAATTGTGTTTTATTTTATCGTAGAGAGTCAGGCTTCAAAATGATCGATAACCTATCGATGACAGTCCATGGCTTTGCTAAGCGCATATTGATGTCACTTTCAGTAGATGAGATGCAGCTACCGAGGTACGTGAACTTGTCCACTAATTTCAGAGAACGACCATTTAGAGTAGAGATATCACCTTGATTAAAACACATTTACTCCGTTTTGTCACATGGAAGCCAACCCCCCCCAGCTACCTACTCCAGCCAATCCTACCTGCTACTACTATGTAACAGAGATTTGGCTTGGGTAGGTGCATCTGCAAGAAGCGCTATATCATCTGCATAGTCTACATCCGTAATAGTTTCTGCGGGGTATCGTCACTTTGTTTTTTTATAGTGTAAAGCCATTTTTTATTTGATCTATCGACATTCAAAGTACGTTGTCTAGGCAGATTGTGAACAAATTAGAGGTTAATGTATCTCATTGCAGAACACCAACAACAATTTCAAAGAGGTCTGTATGAGCTAACTTTTACTTTTGTGTTCTTGTTGAGCATCAATATGGCTGTGACAGTTTCTTTGAAGAGGCTCCAGGCAACTAGTATGTACTCCATCTTCCTTCTGTGTATGGAGTCAAATGCCTTGGAGAAATCTACGAATTAGAGTGTCGCTTCGAGATTTTTTGCACGAACTCCTTTGATTCAACAGATTGTCAGAATCTGTGATATGGATCAGTTTCTCCGAAAACCATTTTGATTCGTTTTAAGAATTTTCTCAGTTTCTGGTTTGATGCAATGGAGCAGCAGGAAATTATAAATTTTAGCCACTATGAAAGTAAGAGTTATATCTCGAAAATTCTTGGTAATTCCGAGGTTACCCTTCTTGGAGATGGGGAGGATCTAGCCTTTTGTGTCTCTCTCAAACGTTCTGGTGATATACGGCGTTGCAGTATCAAAGCAGTAAGTCATCAAAGTTCCTTGTCTTCCATTCTTCTGGAAGTGTTTCATCAAGACCACCAACTTTCCTGTGGTTGATTTTTATTTGTACTAAGTCGAGTTCTTGAGTAAATTGTCTTTGTTTGATGTCTGATTGATTATTATTGATTTTCGTGATAGGTTAATCAGTTACTTTAGGTAAGATTCAAAACAGATTCTTGAAATATTCTTTCCACATCCGTATTTATTCTTCTTGGTTGACAGTTTTTAGTTAAGCTCCGAATGTTGCTCTTCATTTTATTCTCTTCATTTACTGTCTGCCATGCAATTCGTGATTGTCTATCTTATACCGAATATCTAATGTTATTGATCTGACCTTAAATGTATTTTATTGGTTCTTTTTGGTATGCGTTAGGTAGTTCTCTTTATTCTTTCTTAAGTTTCTGAACGTTTGGTATTAGTTGAGTTCTTTTTATTACATAGGGATGCTGTTTTCACGTTGTTAGTTTTTTCCTTACAGCTAATGTCTGCCATGGAACTCTCCGAAACACATACTCCGAATGAAAAATACGAGAACTTCATCAACACCTCAATGGAATCAGCAGAATATATACATATATCTGTGTGTGTGTGTGTGTGTGTGTGTGTGTGTGTGTGTGTGTGTGTGTGTGTGTGTGTGTGTGTGTGTGTGTTTTAAACAAGATATGCTGAGGATGATTTTATCTATAGTTGAATAAATTGTCCACGCTAAACTTTTTTTCCCTCAAAACATTCTCAAGGCACTTAGATATGTGATTTTTTATATCCTCCATTATATCTTATTCTATTTTTCAAATATTTTTTTTAATGAAACGAAAAAAGAAAAGAGTTTTTACGTTCGATTTCCGTTAGTTGCATCTTGTTTCAAAGCTGAATGACATAACTTGTGTTCGAAATTTATTTAAAGATCATAGCGTATTACCTTTATATATATATATATATATATATATATATGTAATATCAAATAAAGAAAATTCAACGGATAGATACTCTGTCAGTATGAATTTATTTCGAGATGTTGCAAAAAGCGTCCTGCCTCATCATAAAGTTTTTTTTAATTCTAATTTTATAATTTTCCCCGAATAAGATATGTTTGTGTTTCCCTCTTTATATTCTATATTAGCTATCTGATGAGACAGGACGATTTCTTTGATATCACAGATATATTTGCTCTGTATAAGATTTTTTCTATATATATATTCTTATATATTGAAAGACATACATCAAACCCTCCGTTAGTGTTATATGAAACTTCTCATATATTCTATATAAGAAATATTCCAAACACTTCGCCTCTGAACATCAAGTTATATATATATATATATATGTGTGTGTGTGTGTGTGTGTGGAAATTATCAATTCTATCTCTCTCTAATTTTTTTATTTCTTTTTCATCACTTCCGTTATCTTTTCACTATATATATGTGTGTGTGTGTGCGCGCGCGCGCCCTTGTGTGTGTGTGTGTATATGTGTGTGTGTCTGTTTGCATAGATATTTATATATATAGAACAGAAAACGAAAATGATTCATCAATGAAAAAGTGCTCTAATACTGCCCAGCAGAGCACTATAAGACAAATTAAAATCTCACTTCCTTACTGTCATTTCATTACTATAAGTATCATGCAATAGAAGACACATTCATTGGAAGAAACTTAATTATTAATGAAAAACTGATATGATGATTGTGTCATCTATTCTATAGATAATACAGAAAAACTTTTAACAAAAAAATAATAGTAAGATGAGATTTTTATCACTTTTTGCTTCTATATGAATATTTGGGCATGTATGCAGATTAACATGCCACTTAACAAATACGGAACTACTCGTGAGCTGTAATTAGGTATCACCAGCAGTGCATACCGTGATCGAACCAGCGACAACAGAATGCAGAACCGAAACTCTACCACTGAGCTACTGATCCGATTCAGTGGTCGCTGGTTCGATCTCCAGTGGGCTAGATCACAGCCTACATTACTGATATGACCTAATAAGGTCAAAACAGCTATTCAGTGGATCCGTATGTCGCGCACAGTGCGTGTCGGATTTTCTGGTCACTCCTCCCTATCGTTCATCGCATCAGGCAGGTCTTCAGGACAACATCCCGTATCCTCACATAGCTGCTGAATGTATATTCGAGCTGGTCGTCCTGCTTTTGCACGGCCATGTGTGGTGGTCCATAAGAGTACATCTCTTATGAGTTCGTCCCTGCTTCTCCAGCAGTGTCCTGCATGTCTGGTTCGTTTAACTTGAATAGTTTTCGTGATAGGAGGCAGGTGGCCGTACAGTTGGTGTCTTGTGGGGTGTTGCCGCCAGGACTTTTCAAGATTACTCACAGCATTCTTGTGTAATTGCCGTCTCGCTTCTTCTCCAGCCGTTTTGTTAGCGTCCATATAGTGCACCCTTATAGCAGTATCGATGTGACCGCTGCCTGGAAGAAACTGCGTTTCATTTTATCAATCAGGTCTGATTTCCATATGATCGATAGACTGAGTATTTTACATTCATTTTTTCTTGTGAGTCTGTGTGAGTATAAGTGTGTGCAAGGGGATATGGACAGTATGGGTGTATGAATAAACAATTATAATTTCAAATGTACTGTTTATCTACTTAATAAAGTTGATTATGTCGGTCTGTATCTCGAGTCTGTGAAGCCTTATGGACACTCAAACCACGGGATGTAGAGAGCTGCAATTAGTACGGGAGACGACTTTTTTATTGATATTATTGTTGTACATATTCATTCAAATTACGAAGGAATAATGTTGAAAGAAATATTAGGGTTAAATAGCAATAGTAGAAACTCTGGGTGAACAAATGGCCTCTGGCTCGTTTAAAAATAGTGTTACCTACAAACTATTTCTTTACAAATTATATACATTTAATATATATATATATATATGTGTGTGTGTGTGTGTGTGAGCAGGATTTAACATTAAATAACCTACAAGGAGTAATATACCATAAAACTCAACCAACCAACCAATATATTGATACATTTCACGACGTCTATGTTAGATATTTTGAAACTTTGTTTATTTTTTTCTAATATCTCTCTCTCTCTTTCTCTCTCTCACACACACACACACACTCTCTCTCTCTCTCTCTCTCTCTCTCTCTCTCTCTCTCTCTCTATTCGTATATATATATATATATATCCAGATTATACTATTTTATTTATATAGTCATTATTTCACACCTCGTGATTTTTCCACATCAATGTTAGCTGATGGACTTTCACTGAAGTCTGTCTAACAGAAAAGTCTCTTCAGGTCTCCAGTATTCTTCTCAGTATTCTGGCTGATCTTAATTCAGTGGTCTCGATTCTTTCTCAGATTTCCAATTCCTCCAGTCTTTTTTCCAAACTCTTCGGGACTGTTCCAAGAGCACCAACCACAATTAATATTCTGTCATCACAGATTTTCCGCAGATTTCTTAGTTCTCGGGCAAGGTCCAAGTATATTTTCTGTATTTTCTTTTTTCAATTTCACTTTCTTATCCGTTGGAACGTCCCAATCAACTCAATGGCAAGTTCTTTTTTCTCTCTTTTTTTTCTAATTATTTCTAGGCCAGTATTTGGTGAGTTTTTTTAATCTCAAAATCACAGAGAATTTTATTTGTCTCATTCCCAAGAATTGAGTTTGGTTGGTACTAATACCATTTCGTATTATGCGCTCATTTCAATCTCTTGCACAATTTTAAATTTCTTCTACAATTCTTCAATTGTTCCTTCGTTCTTTTATTTTTCTCTTTCGTGGATACCATGTTCTTTGGAAGCTTGTTAAGACCAAATTAATAGGTACATCACGAAGAATTTACTTTTTGAATAATAAGAATTATATATCACAAGGGTTGTTTCAAGACTTTAAAGATGTTTTGGTCGGAACATGACCCTAAAAAAGCGGTTGAGAACCTCTGCTCAAGACGACGCTACTTTCACATGGTCCTTACCGCTTGTCTTTCAAACATTAAAACCGGCACCACTCTTTGTGTTTTTCATGAATAAAGCCATTAGAATGTGATGAATATGCCAATTTAAAAATATCCCTGATTGCATCATTTGTTGGGGGTGAGATTATACAAACAGCACATCGACGATTAGATTCTTAATAATGACTAATGCTAGTCGAAAGAACTTAGTTTATATATATATAAAGAAACAGAAACGTTCAGTCAGTTCTTTGAGCACAATCTCACTCACCAGACAAAAAGAATACCTAACATAAAAAAACAAAGAAAAAAAATCTATCATTTGGTGGAACAAGCTTGTGAGAGAATTTGCTGCCAAAATAAGCATTTTGTCGCCGATATATATATATATATATATATAGTGATTAATCCAAAGTAAGAATTTAATATGGTTTATTGAGACTGAACCGTTATAATATCGACTTTCTTTCATATTGAAATGTTGAGAAGTATCGTTAGATCGCAGACGGATGCTTAACATCCATCGATGATCTAAAGACACTTCATAACATCTTTTCTGAGTTCCGATGGTGGTTTATTGAAACCGAAACGTTATAACGTCGACTTTCTTTCATATTAATTTCTTCGCTTCGGATTTCTTTATTTTTCAATATTTCTCACCACATTGTCGGATTATTTTCCATTATTTACTTGCATATATACTCATTGTAAATGAGGGCTTCTGAAAGCTCTCAATGTAAGAGAAGAAAATAATTTTTTTAAAGTAGTTTTTGATTATATTATTCAGAAAGGGTTTTAAAAATCCTCACAAACGACGCGCCAAGTGTTGAACTGCTGAATGTATGGAATAGTATGAACGTTTCTTTTAGCTCTAAGTCATTCTCTTCCTGGTCAGACCCAGAACTTTTCAACATCTACTGCCCCACCATCTTTTTATCAATAATAATAATAATAATAATAATTCACCAAAAAAAACTGAAAGAATGTGAAAAGAAGGATAAGCACCTCGACCTTGCTAGAAAATTGAAAAACCTGTGGGACATGAAAGTGACCATTGTACCAATTGTGATTGGTGCTTTTGGCACAATAACTAAAGGATTATTAAAAGGCCTGGAGGACTTGGAAGTTGGCGGACGGGTAGAGACTATCCAAATGACAGCATTACTGAGAACTGCCAGAACACTGAGAAGAGTCCTTGAGACTTGAGGAGACTTGCTGTCACTCAAACTCCAGTGAAAGACCATTAGCTAATATTGATGTGAGAAACTCTAAAATAATATCCTTTATGCATGGGTTATATATTCCATTACATCTATTGGATATCTGAAACTTACATTGAGTGTAATTAAATTTATTAGCCACAATAACAAATAACAAAATAAATCAAATTATCATACTCTCATGAAAGTATATCCAGTCGGCTGGGGCCGTAGAATACACCGACTGCATCTCTGCAGAGGAGTAAGACCTCTCTCCTCGTCAAGTCTCCTTGATATGACATTAAAATATCTCATGGCGAGGCTCTCCAGCCTTGGATATTTGGGGTATGCAGAGTATCTCTTTATTGTCATTGCTCCCAGGTCTACTCTGACCCGGATTGGTTGCACCTGATAGGGTGCTATCTATTATTCAAATAGAACAAATTATGTGTACAAACAAATGACAGATGTTAAAATGTAACTGTTTTATAGCAATACGGGAAACTATTTAACTGTGTGGAAAAAAGAGCTCAGGCTCGTTATAAGAAGTTATCAACAAAATGTACATATTTGATATGTATGTATGAACAGGATTTGGCATTAAATGACCTACAATAGTTGATATGACATAAAAAAAAAAGCAAAACCAACTCTTAGGAAAGTCATGAGACGGGTAGGTTTGTTCAAACTATAAATCTTAGCAACTTCAACATATGAGTCTTATTTATTATTATTATTATTATTATTATTATTATTATTATTATTATTATCAAAGAACATACACCTTTTCATTTCGAGAAAACACTTCATGACTTTTCTTTCGCGTATCTAAATTGCATCTGTCGCTACTTTTGGGCTTTGCGATTCTTATAACGTAAAACTTGTGAAGATTGTTTTTGTGGTTTGCCGAGGGTAACTGAAATTGCAGAATATGAGACCGTGCATAAGTGGAAAAAAAAACTGTATATATATATATATATATATATAGTTTGGTACTTTATTTCTTTCATATCAAGTGTCTATAATACAACAAGTGTTAATAATGCGCACATATGCACGCACGCACGCACAGATATATATATATATCGATTTTTGCAGAAGAGATATTGTCCAATAAATAATCTGATCCAAAAATGGTTGCATTTTTTCTCTTTATTATTCATGTAGATTATCTTGTGTTGCACTTATATGACCATGTAGCCCGGTTAGCTAGGGCAGCAAAACACAGCGACTGTATCGCTGCAGAGGTTTAAGACGCTCCCGCCCAAGGAGTGTCCTGTATATGACTCTAAACAAGCTGAGATTCAAGTAAAGCTGGAACTTTAGGGAACGCGGAGTACCCTTTCATTGCCATTGCTCCCATGACAACTCTGGCTCCGGAGTGGTAGCACTTGATAGGTTGTGTCCAAATAAGTAGTGGCACAAAATATTTTCCTCTCTTGTCCAAGGCATTATGATCGACGATTAATAGTTGTTATTGTATTTAATTTTCAACTCTGAAACAAGAAAGAACTCAAAATTATTATAAGTAGAGTTACTAGTAGTCACATGGGTCGCGTGTATATTGAGACAGCATATAAATATAAAAACAAGATTTGGCATTAAATAACCATCAATGGTTGATATGCCATAAAACCCAACCAAACCAAATCCTATATATTCAATGTATACGTACGAAAAGGGTTTGGCTTTAAGTAACCTACTATGATTGATATACCATAAAACCCAACCAAAGCATATAGATTTAATATTTATGTATAAAGTGGATTTGGCATTAAATAACCTATAAAGGTTGATATGCCCTAAAACCCAACCAGACCTAATCATATATATTTAATATATATGTATAAAGAGGATTTGGCATTAAATGACCTGCAATGGTTGATATGCCATAAAACCCAACCAAACCATAAAATGATCTTCCGTCTACATTTCCTGACTTCACTGCTCATTTTTTCCATGCCTACAACTCAGAAAAGTTTGTGTTTGGATTAGGGGCTAGAGTATTCGCTAATGGTCCGGGAGACCTAGGTTCAATCCCTGGTTGTGTCATACCAAAGACTTCAAAATTGGTACTTGATACCTCCTTGCTTAACATTCAGCAACATAAGGTCAATGTCAAGGGTAAAGTGGAGCAATCCAGCGAAAGGAGTAGTGCCCTCACCTACACCTTGGTGTAGTAGCTATTGAAAAGGAAGCCTTCTAGTCGCCCTCGACTAAGGTCACCAACTTCACTTTTTTACTTTATTTAACGAAATATCAACCTCTTCTGTCGAAATTTGATTCCTTTATAAATGCTTGATCATAGAAACTCTTTATATATTCAGCGTTCCATTGTAATCATTTTTTAGTCGCACTTTTGTTTATAATAAGAATCACTTATTCTCATGCAGTAGGAGTAGAGTAACGGTTATCATTGTCGGAAATGAAATCAGCGACCTGAGTTCAAATCATGGACGAATGTTATATATTGACCTTCGACCGAGCCGTCAATCAAGAGATTCACCCTTTGTAAATAAGCGGAACCAGCTGCAGACAGAGGGCTTGGGACCCTTAGTGACCCCCGGTTGAGCAACGCAAGCCAAGATGCAAAAGAAGTGCTGCTATGGTTGAGAGAAGAACTTGGGTCAATATAGCAGTCCGTCCTTGTCTTCGCTCATTTCTCACACATAACAAACATCACCTTTTCGAAAATAAAGTGTGAGAGATTTATACAAAGAAGTGTATTCGTTCCTTATTTAAGTCGTCATTATCAGTTGATTATGTTCCCGTGTATATTTGTATACGCGTAATATAATATACAACACGAGAATGTTTTTGTTTTAATTCAAGTCAATGCTCTTAGGAAAGGCATGAATCCATCTCTTATTCACTCACTCCTTCGATGAGTAAATAGTTAGTCAAAGAGGTTTTTCTTTAGATTTAATTAGGCAAACAGAATAGGAAAAGAATTTAAATATGTTGTACTCCGCTGAAGACCTGACCTTATGTCATATACTGGTCTTAGAGGAAGGATTTATTGAATGCATATTAGGTTTCAAATATTCCTATTCAATATTGATGATTTTCAAACTGATCTATTTGACCCATAAATGGGGGATCTAACAGGTACTACAGGGTGCAGAAGCAAAATATGGAATAATTTTAAAAACTTTTTGTCTGATTAGTCCAAATTTGAAAAATACGATAAATCTAAATTTTCATGATTAGTTCTATTATTCAAGCACTTTTTCTTTAAAATTCAGTCCAATATGAGTGAGCAAGAAAAAAACAACAAAGAATCTATGATTTGCTTAACGCCGAAACCAAGCAGAAAATTTTCAAAAATAATTCTTTATGGCCTCCATCAAGCCCAGACCTTAACCCCCTTAATTATGCTGTATGAGGCATTTTAGAAAACAAAACAAATGCAACTTCTGATCGAAATATTGGTTTGCTTAAGACAGATATTGAGGAGGAATGGAATAAAATGTCTGAAGAATCTATTTTGAATGCATGCAAATCGTTTCGAAGTCGTGTTGATACAATAATTTTAAAATGGTACCCACATCAAGTAAATTTACAGTTTTGTATCTATTTTCTTATTTTGTCAATTATTTTTTTAAATCAAAATTTATCTTTTTTTATAATAGAATTATTTATCTTTATACTAGAATATTCTTAATTTTGCTTTCCACACCCTGTACCACTCAAGGTCAGAGTTGACCTGGAAATAAATTAAATGAAGAGATATTCCATGTTCTCCCGAGCTTTAGATCTGCAACCTCACCACTGGTGTGGCTTTGGCATCTTCAGTAGGGTGCCATTTTTGGTTGGGGATGGGCCTAATCTTTCTGTAGAGGTGAAAGTCTGTATATTCTAAGCTCTGTAGACAAAACGAACTCAACAGGAGACCTTGAAGCTATTTTTCAAGAAGAATGTTTGTAGTTCTTTAACATAGAATCTTTAATGATTCTTTTGTATCTTATCATATTTATACGAACAATGTTCATCATCTCTAGGTGTCTCAAAATAGAGGTAACCCATTAATATGATAATTCATCATCTTTTATCTGAGTCTTAAAAAGCAATTATATCGCTTCAGAAAGGTCAAACCAGATGACAAAGGCAGAAATTGATTGACTTTATCCAACAGTGCACGTGAAAGACCAAGTTCTTGGGAACGACTTCGGAGGGGCTTTTACCGACTCTTTCCGACAGAACCTCTTACCGAGTCCACATTGTCAGAACATCTTGCAGCCAACTTCTGCCAGATATGGAATTTTCTACCATCTTGAAGTTGCTTACTGCCCCTGTGGATTGAAATTTGTGTACTCAACAATAAATTTGGCTTTTCTGGGGATAATTGATAAGTTAAACTTACAGCGAAATTTTGCTTACATAGTTTTGAATGATTTTCTCTCTAAATAAGTAGTGAATCAAAATATTTCTTCTCTCTTGCCTAATGCATTATGATCGATGATTCATAGATGTTATAGTGCAGAATTTTCAAATCTGTAACAAAAAAAGGAATACAATATTATTAGTAGAGTTATAAGCAGTCACATGGGTCCCATGTATATTAAGACACTGTTGTATCGTGGTAAGAAAGACACACACAGTGAAACGCGACATCTTTTATACCTCTGCGATACCGGAAGTCACGTGGTACGAGCCACTATATAACAGAAACCCTGTATAATAATAATAATAATAGGGACTGGAGGACTTGGAAGTTGGCGGATGAATGTAGACCCTCCAAACAACAACATTATTGAGAACGGCTAGAATACTTAGAAGAGTTCTGGAGACTTGTGGAGACTTGCAGTCACTCAAACTCCAGTGAAATACCAGCTGACGCTGATGTGAAAAACTCCAATGGAGATAATAATAATAAATGAGCCCACAAAGTCGAATGTTATACCTCTATAATAATAGATGCCATCGTAGTGAGCAAATTTTATTTTTATGTAGTTTATGTGATTTATTAATTGCTTTTTTGTAAACTAACAGTAAATGGCCATTATTCCCTACAAACTTTGCTTATGTGTTCTTGATAGCGCTATGTAACTTAAATTTTGTTCCTAGATAATCTGCGTTATTTCTTAATTGTTTTTGAAGTAAGGGTACAAAATGTGGCCATTATTGTCTTCAAATTTTACCTTTGTATTTAAATCTCATTTCATTCAGCCAATTTCTTATTGTTCTTTCCGAAACATATTGACGCATTTATTTTTCATTTGTTCTTTTGTATATTTTCAATTTTCAGTAGTGAATCTTATCCATTATAAGTTTATTTACAGCTAAATTTTAAAAAACAAGATCTAAGTGTACAAATTCGATAATGTTGCCAGGAATAATGGTAATTATAATTTACCTCCGTTGATTTTGTTTTTCACTGGGCTGAATGAGACACTCAATAGTACTTCAGCACTTTCCTCGGAATCACAGAATATTTAATGTATGCTATCATAAGATCCTATAACAAGATTTAGTGTATACTATCATAAGATCCTATAATAAGATCTATTGTATGCTATCATAAGATCCAATCAAAGTTTTAATGTATGCTATCATAAAATCCTATAGTAAGATTTAATGTATCCTATGATAAGATCCTATCCTCAATTGTTCTCTCCTTTAATTTTTCAATTTTTTCAAAAAAATTCCAAAGCACGTTGAGACTGTTTCAGATGCTCCAGTAATGATTGATAAAATGTGACACTTTTATGATGTAGACATTTTTTCAATTCCCAAACAAAGAATCAAGCTACTTTTTCAGGTAATCATTTTTACTTTTCGATTTGCTAAAACAGCAATGTTAACTACATAGCAAGTTGTTTATTTCTCTGTTTCTGATGTTTAAATCAGGATCTGTAAAGAATATATGACCTTGAGGTCAACACTTGTGAGAAAATGAGAGGATAATGTAAAATATGATTGACAGGTTGGGAATCATAGGTTATCCTCCAATATGGGAACTGAATGAAATAAGATCGTTGTAAAATGCTGGGCGATGGCGGGTTGATATTATAGGTCATACTCCAATATAGAAACTGAATGAAATAACATCTTTGTAAGATGCTGGGCGCTGGTTAACTGATATTATAGATCATCCTCCAATATAGAAACTGAATGAAATAACATCTTTGTGAAATGATTGGGGCTGGTTCGTTGATATTATAGGTCATCCTCCAATATGGAAAATGAATGAAATAAGATCTTTGTAAGAAGCTGGGTGCTGGTTAGCTGATATTATAGGTCATCCTCCAATATGGGTACTGAATGAAATATTTTTATAAAATGATGGGCGCTGGTTGGTTTATATTATAGATCATCCTCCAATATGAGACATGAATGAAATAAGATCTTTGTAAAATGCTTGGCCCTTGTGAATCATAGCAAAACTTGGAACCATTTAACTTTGTTGGCATACAAAACAGAATTGTTTCAATTAGAACAGTTTGATCGTTTTACTGTGTGTAAACAATAAACTGCGTACTTATGCGAATTTGAATTATTTGAAATATAACTCTTTTTACATTTAACTGTGTTTAGCAAATAACTGTATTTAAACAAAAAAAAACGTGTTTGAACAAAAAGCGGTGTTTAAACAAAAAACTGTGAACTTATGCGAAACTGAATGGTTTGAAATTAAGTTAAACCATTTAACTGTGTTTAAAAAATTAGCTCAGGCTTGTTTTAAAATGTTAATTACAACATGCGTTTAGAAATCATATATTCAAAATATGTATAAAAAGGATTTTGCATTAAATAACCTACAATGGTTGATATGCCATAAAACCAAACCAAATAAAAATGAAACGGAGTTGTTAGAGTTCAGTTCGGACTAGTCACATTTAAATGGTCCCAAGGCGAAATGCGTGCGACCCTAATATGATAATGAAGATTTTCTCTTCCCCAAAATGATAACAAGTTACTTAGTCATCAAGAAAAATGTACATAAACTGTCTCGATGCCGAATGGTAATGTCTTCTGATAATCTTTCACGGTTATTTTCACGAGCGCTCGACTTAAGTCAGCCGTCTCACGTGTTCAAGCCGTCCAAAGATATAACTTTAAGATCCCTTTCTACCCTCTGAAATCCTCCTTTTTGTAATAGAACATATATGTCTTATGGTTATCGCTGAGGAGTGAGTAGCAATAAAAATTCTCAGTGGTCAATCACCTTTGTCTCTAGTTCCACTCACTCCTGCGATTCAGCAGCTAACAAAGATTCGTCTTTCGCGATTTCATAATTCTTGTAGTTTTGTGCCTAAGTTAGTTCCTTTTCGGGTTGTTGTTGTTGGGTTTGTATTGTTTTTTGCTTTTTGTTGTTTTTGTTTTTGCAATTGTTGTTGTTGCTTTTTTTCTTGTTGTTGTTGTTGTTGTTGTTGTTTATTTGTTATTCCTGTTTGATTGATTGATTGATTGATTTTAGTGGTATGTCAACCAGTCGAGGTCATGTTATAACTGAGCTTAAGGAATCATGTAAATTATACGACCGATAATCTTAAGAATCCATGCACGTCATCAATTGCAGAACATTTTATTTATAACCGTGACTGTGTCGAGAAATTTAGAGTTGATTTGTTCTCTATATTGATCAAGTCATATTCTTCATTCCATTTAAAAGAATTTGTAGGCAATTCATATTTTGTCCGGCAGACATTCTCTCTGTAAACAGGCAGAATGTCTGCTAGGATTTCATAACATTTCGATATTGTCTTCAATACAATTATTTTTCTTCACCATCCATTTGTTTTTTGTTTTGCTTTTTGTTTTGTTTTTTGTTTTGTTTTGTTTGTTGTTTTTTTTTGTTTTTGTTTTTTTTTTTCGTTTTTTTTTGGGGGGGGGGGTTGTCTTGGGTTTTTTTTATTTGGTTTTGCTTTTCTTTATTTTATAATCCTCGATTTAGCTCTGTTGAGCGAGGATTGAAACCGGTTTGCTAGCCTATCATCATTTAAGATTTATGCTCATTATGAATAAAATTTAGGGTTTTTTTATCGCTATTATTAAATTATATGTACATATCTACATTTTGGTGTCCCCGTGGTATAATGGTTAAAGCGGTGGACTGCGGAATCGTAGTACGCGAGTTCGAACTCCAGTCGCGCTATTACGTTTACTTTCGGACAAATACCCTTGGGGAAAGGTATGAAACCTCCTTATCCTCCCAGCTATGGGTTAAATAGTACCACTGCTGTTCTTCTAGGAGAACAGCTTTGACATTAAATTACCTACAAAAGTTGATATGCCATTAAACAAAGAAACCAAACCAAACATTTTGGTGTAGCTTTTTCTAAAGTGTATTTTTTTGCACTGATGAATGATATCAAGTATGCTTAATACAAAATAATTTGCGCCCAGTCGTATAGTTTCAAGTACAACTAATAATTTTTAAAAGATCTATTAGACCCCCAAGATTGGACACTGACAGATGCAACCACTCATAATCAAAAGAATGACGATGAAAAGTACTCCACACTGCTCAGAAGTTCACAACTGGAGCCACTCCGCTAGATACGGTTTATTTAAATCCCCATGACACTTTTTTGGAGAGGTCCTACCTTATTGCAGGGAATATCAACAGTATATTCGAAATCCAGCCAATAGGATGAGTCACTGTTCGAGATTGGCAAGTTATATATATATATATATATATATATATATATATATATATATATATATAGCAGTTCAACAGCATTTTAGCAGTGTTTATATATATAGCACTTCTCATTACACGTTATTTTTAGCTTCAAGACAACATCGTGATATTTTGCAAATTTCTAGATTTGTTTATAGCAAATCCTGAGGTCTGCAGTTGCTGTTACCAACGATTTCACAAGTCCTTTTTTTCACCCATGAAATCTGATATTCTCGTTAAGACTAAAGTCTCAAAGCACCTTATTTTTTGTTTTCTACAACTGTACTTTATGCTAGTATCGTTTGTGCAATAAACAATAAACATAAATAACCCTCAGGTTTACATGAGTGCCCTCTGAAGTACGTCTTTACATTGAAGAAGTTGTGAAGATGAGAAAGGAGAGTTGAACAATAATCATTATTAATCTACTAGTTAATATTAGTGATCCGCTCAAGCATGGATTCACACTGAAGAAGCTCTGAGGAGGAAAAGCTCTGAGGAAGGAAAAAAAATTAAGTATCCACACGTTTGTATCAATGCCTAATGAAGACGTTGCTTCACATTGAAGAAGCTCTGGGAATGAGAAGGGATGTTTGTACGACGAAAATTAAGGATCCACATGTTTATATTAGTGACCCATGGAAGCTTGGCTTCACATTGAAGAACCTCCGAGGAGGATCTCCCAGTCGGCTGGGCTATAGACTGCAGAAGGTTAATTCCTTCCACATCGAGTGTCCTGGGCATGACACTAAAATATCTAATGGTGAGGCTTCAGTAATGCTGGAGATTTGAGGAATGCGGAGTACCCCGATATTGCCATCCCTGCCGGGTCCACTCTGACCCGGAGTGGTAGGGTCCTATCTATGGGTGAAATAAAACTGTTTGACATTTAAACTGTGAGCTTATGCTAAACTGAAATGTTTGAAACAGAACAGTTTTTACATTTATCTGTGTATAAACAAAAATCCGTACTTATGCTAAACTGAATTGTTTGAAATAGAACTGTTTGATCATTTAACTGTGTGTAAACAAATGACTGATGGTTAATTGAATTATTAGTGATACATAGTTGAAAGCTTTAAACTGTGTGCAAACAAATGATTGATAGTAAATAGAATAATTTCTATTAAGTAAAAATATGTAAAATTACTTAACTGTGTAAAAAAATGAGCTCACTTACGTTTAAAAATGTTATCAACCCATGTGTTAAAAAATAATATGTTTAATAGATATGTATCAAAATGATTTGGTATTAAATAACCTACAATGATTGATATACCATAAAACCAAACCAAACTATCTGAGGATGCAAAAAGATTGGTCAGGAATAAAATTTTATTGTTCAACATTATCTTCTCTTTTTCCTGTACCAAATATACTTACTGACATTAAGAGTGCCGTAATTTGGATGATTCGATTCATCTCCTAATCTTTAAATTCCACCAGTATCCTTTCCAAGCCTTTGGGAGACTGCCCTAAGCGCACCAACTACAATTGGTATCACCTTCATCCTCATTTTCCGCAACTTGTTCAACTCTCCGGCAAGATTCAGCAACTTGCCTATCTTTTCGTTTTCTTTTATTTTCAGCCTGTGATTCTCCGCAACGGCAAATTCCACCAGACGGCAAGTCCTTTTTTTCTAGTTGATTAATACTAGATTTGGTCTTCTTGCTTGAATTGAGTGATCCGTTTCTATCTTAAAATCCCAGGAAATTTTATGGATGTCATTCACTCGGAGGGTATCTGGTTTGTGCATATTTCATTTGTTAGTGTGGTCAAATATTGATATCTTACACAATTCCCAGTGGATCACCTTCCCCACCTAATCATGTATATTCTTGTATTTCTTTTATACCTGTTGGCTGTATTCGCTTATAATGTGATTAAACGTTTCATCTTTGTCACCACATAACCTACAATGGCGATTCTTCAGCGTACTATAAATTATTGCTTTATCATAAATGACCCTTATGAGATTATGTTGCGCTGCTATAAAAAGATATTCCGTTTCCCTCTTGAGGTTTCTTCTTCTTTCTAGGTCTTAAGCGGTTTCCTTAGTTTCTACTTTGAAGTATCTCTACAGCTATTTTTCTTCTTATTTTTGTTTTCAACATTTTGTTTCGCTCGGGTTTTTCATACCAGTGTCAGCAGGTGGTTTTTCACTTTCACTATCACTTTCACTATCATTTTCACTGTAGTCTGAGGGACAGCTATTCTATTCGGGTCTCTAAAAATCTTCGGAGTATTCTTGCTGATCTGAAAAATATTGTGGTCTGTATAGCTTCGATTCTTTCTCTGATTTCCAGTTCCACCAGTCTCTTTTCCAAACTCATTGAGAATCTTCTTAACGCATCAACTAGAACTCGTTTCACTTTCAGGTTCCACACCTTTTTCAGCTGTCAAGCAAGATCCAAGTATTTTTTTATATTTTCGCTTACTATCATTTTTCTTCTGTGGTCCACTAGAACAACAAAATCCACCTGAAGTTCTTTTTTTATCAATTCTTGGTTTGACGTTCTAGCCAAAATTGAGTGATACGTTTGTAAATTAAAATCCCAGATAAATATTATTTTATTCATTTGAGAGTTTTGCACACCAGCATTTGCTGATGGGTTTCCATCGGAGTTTCTGTATCACTGCAAGTCACTTCGAATCTCCAGGACTCTCCTCAGTATTCTGGCCGATCTCAACAATGCTGTAGTTTGAATGGTTTCCCTTCGTCCTTTTATTTCCAAGTCCTCCTGTCCATCAACCAATCCTTTGCTGACTGTACCGAGTGCGCCAATTATTATAATTATTATTATTTACGTTATACCGGCACAATGATCAAGTCGGTAGAGTGTTCGCCAATGGTCTGAGAGATATGGCTTCAATCCCAGTTCGTGTTATACCAAAGACTTTAAAAATGGTACTTGATACCTTATTGCTTAACACTCAGCAATATAAGGTACGTATCAAGAGTAGAGTGGAGCAATCCAGTGAAAGGAGTAGCGCTCTCCATTACACCTCGGTGTTGAAGCTATTGAAAAGAGAGCCTTCTGGTCACCCTCGACTACGGTCTCCAACTACTCCCTTTCGAGTTTTTCACTCAAGCATTTGCCTATACTTTCTGACTGGATTTTGAGTGACAACAAGTCTCCTCAAGTCTCCAGAACTCTCCTCGTTATTCTAGCCGCTCTCATCAATGCTGCAGTTTGGATGGCCTCAACTCGCCCTCCCTCTTCCAAGTCCTCCCATCCCTGCACCAATTCTTCAATGACTGCACCAAGAGCACCAGCCACAACCAGTTCCCTGGCAAGATCAAGGTACTCATCTTTATTTTCGCTTTCTTTAAATTTAATTCTGTTGTCAGCAGGGAGAGCAAAGTCCTCAGTTCAGCAAGTTCTTTTTTTTCTTTTTTTGATTGTTATAAGGTCTGGTCGTCTGGCCGAGATGAACTCCAACTGTGTATGAAAACCTTGTAAGACCATGTAAAAGCAAATATAGTCAAATGTACAGCGCCCACTCAGTAGTACCACTGAAGCTATATCAACAGATATTGTTAATCGAAAGATTTATATCAGTTCCACGTTATGACAAGAAAGAATCATTCAAAATGAAATGCACAGTTAACCTATTTACCAACCCCTCCGCTCGGGCAGGATATGACACAAGGTCAATTTTTAAGCGGAGTTTAACAGGTTTGAATTCAGAGTTTTCCTTCTCCTAGACTAGTTGCCTAACCAAGGCTGAAGAACCTAGTCTGTCCTACTATTTACCCATAGCTGGAGGGAGAATAATTGGATTTATACCTTTCCCAAGGGTATTAGTGCAATGAGAAATGCAGTCAGTCTCGTCCAGGATTTGAACTCGTAAACGGTGGTTGCTAATAATACGCTGTCGGTATCCATGCAGAGGAGTAAGACCATCTCCACTCCAAAATCAATGTACTAGGTATGACACTAAACTGTAACCGATGGTCAGGTTCCAATTCTGATGATCTAGATTTGGAGTTCTCATTTATCTGTCATTACTCCCAGTTCCACTCTGATGCAGAGTGTTCGTAACTGTTAGGTCTCAATCTAGGGCTCAAATTCACCTGTTTAAAAATTATTCATATTCGAGAAGTCATGTAAAAAGAAATATTCAAAAACCAACTACACAAAAAATGTAAATGCAATTCCCTAACCTTTGTTTGGCTTGGTTTGATTTGGTTTAGTTTGGATTCGTTTTGCTTTATGGCATATTAACCATTGTAGGTTATTTAATGCCAAATCCTCTTTATGAATATATAATGAATATATATGATTTGGAGAAGTAATAGATTAGAAAATGTGAAAAAATAAGTCCAAAAGTGGATAAAACAAAACACCGACAACTGATTCAATTGATATTTTGTCTTTATTTAACCAAAGACTTCATCTGAATGTGGCTAATTATATAGTGGTAGGCCAAAAAGGAAAGAGATATAAAGAGAAAGGGTCAGAAAGAAAGAGAGATAAAAAGGAAAAGAAAAGAAAGACACTTTTCCTAGAGGTTGGTTGTGATAGACAGAAATCTAATTCACAAATTAATAGTCAGTTAATTACTCGTCATTCGTTCTTCGCTTTTATACCCTGGGCTGTCAGGTGGACGGCCATCTCGAAGTGACGTATTATCTCAGTCTCTTTCAAAGAGGCGTATCTTCTTAGGCTTTCTCATCCTCTCCACCCAGGGCAGTCCGGCACAAGGACAGTGCGCAGAGTGACGGAGTCTAGAAGCTGCTTTTTGCCGGTCTCCGCTGGGCTCCCTAAATATCTTATATGTATTTCCTCTCATCTGGGGGGTGGTGGCTGGTGAAGCTATCGACCATATCAATTTTCTCCTTATCTGAATTTCAATAATTACTTCCGCCCCTTTTTATTTGTAGTGCTCTCATCCCCATAAAAAAATTGCCGGTCTTTTTCACTTCTCCTGACGACGTCAGTCACTGTCAAATTATGACAGTGAAATCCAAAATTTTCCACACCTGAATAAAAAAACTATTCAAAATTCTATCGTTTGCCAGACAGCCCACTTAGATGTCATGATTAGCAGGCTTCTACAACAAGAGTCGAATCCACCGTCGATCTCGTGTTGTCATCTGTGGAGAACTGAAATAATGATTTCCTTCAAAATTCTGTAAACAAAACAATGTCAACTGGATTTCCTCTTTTTCTTTCAGTAAAAACATTTTTTTTTCACGTTTGCTTTCTCATCAAGAGATAAAAATATCCCTGATTTATTCTTTTAAAATCCATTTTCGTTAATTTTCACTTTTATAATGTACCAACTTTATTCTTCTAAAATCCATTTCGGTCAATTCCTATTTTTCTGGTTAGTAAATTAATTACGCTCAGTTCTCCGACCAATCGGGTTACACATCTTCTTAATGAAGAAGTTTTGAGAATGAAAAAGGAGATATAAACAATAATAATCAAATATCCAAATGTTTACATTATACTACGCTAAAGCACATCTTCATATTGAAGAAGTTGTAAAAAAGAGAACGAGGAGTTAAGCAATAGACATTAACGATCCAAACATTATCCTTAATGTCTCCTTTTTTATTTATTTATTTTTTATTAACTTTTCACATTTTATATTTTCAAAAATGTCTACGACTGAATAGAGTTTACGCGCGGAACAGTTATTTTAGATTTTTCTCAATTCGTTGATTTTTACTATTAACATCAATATTTTAACTATATTTTAACAATATTTTAACAGTATTTTAACAATATTTTTAAAATATTTCAACAATATTTTAACAATATTTTAGCAATATTTCAACAATATTTCAACCATATTTTAACAATATTTTAACAATATTTCAACAATATTTTTAAAGTATTTAAACAATATCTTAACAGTATTTCAACAATATTTTAACAATATCTTAACAATATTCCAACAATATTTTAACAATATTTCAACCATATTTTAACAGTATTTCAACAATAAATTTAACCTTTAAACAATTAAGAAATATGAGTATGAATACTTTTTTCAAATGTTATTGTTATTTTTCATTAATTTCATATTTTGTGGATTACCTAATAATAATAATAATAATAATAATAATATGATATTTCATTGAAATAATCTTCAATGTATGATTCGAAGAAAGTCCCTGTGGCGTAAAGGCTGGACTGCGACATCAGAGTAAGCGGGTTCGAAATCCTGCCAAGAAATTATTTTCACTTTCTGACAAATCTCCATGGTGAAGGTATGAACTCCCTTATCTTCTCAGCTATGGGTTATCTAGTTCACCTTCTATTCTACTAAAAGGATAGCTTTGGCTTTAAATAACCCTCGAAGGTTGATAAAGAAACCAAATCAATCAAGTATTTCGTACTCTTTCTCCATGGAATCAGGTCTAAAGAACAGATTAAATAAAATACAAACAAGATTTTAAAAAATAGATACCTGTCACTAAAATTGTTTATGGCCACGTTAAACAATTGTTTTCAGAAGATTATCTCAAAATATTATCATCCTCATTATCAAGGCGTGCAGACAGCACAGACTGTTATAACTCTCTCTCTCTCTCTCTCTCTCTCTCTCTCTCTCTCTCTCTCTCACTGCCCGTACCTATCAACCATCCCTTTTAGCAAGTTTTCGAGACAGCATTCGAATTCCACACAGAGCTGGTGAATTTTATTGTTTGCTGGTTAGCCGACATAGATGAGTCAATGTGTAGGTGCTCATAAAAGAAGATCGCTTATGAATTCATTTTTATTTTTCCGGCAAAGTCTACTTCATCTTCTTTGGATAACTTGTAAGATAGGGGGAAGTGAACATACAGCTGCTGTTTTATTCTAGGATTTGTTCAAAACAGCACGCAGCATTCTTGTGTTGTTAACATCTAGCTTTTTATCCAAACATTTCAATAAAGTCCAAATGGTGCAACTATACAGTAGTAGCGACACGGCAACAACTTGGAAGAATTCACGTTTTATATAATCTGAGTGGTATAGACGATAGAATGATATATAGGATAGATAATTTAGTGAATTATGGGTGCATCTATAACCCTTTTTATCATGTTCAGTCTTTAACGTATCTTTAAATCACCATGAAATATAGGGTAGATAATTATGTCAGTTGTTGCTGATGAGTGCCTCTATAGCCATTTTAACATGTTCAAACTTAAACGCTTTTTAAATCCCCAGAATATATAGGATAAATAATTGAGTCAGTTATTGCGCATGAGTGCCTCTATAGGCCTTTTTAACATGTTCAGTCTAAAACCTTTTTAAAATCCCCAAAGTATATAGGACAGAGTATTAAGTCAATTGTTTCTTATGGGTGCCTCTACAGCCTTTTTAATATATTCAGACTTTAACGTTTTTAAATCCCCAAACGTATACGAAATATCAGTGAACAACAAAGACACAACTGACCAGTTGACGCACAGTAACTCAAGTGTGGGTACCTTGTAAGAATAAATTTCGATGTATGCATCGTGTCAGGCTGTGTTTTGAATGTGTGATAACAAGCCCTAGCCTGTAGAATGACTTACAAAAAACACGTAAAAACGGCAAGTTTAGTTGCCTTAGCTACCTTCTGGATATTTATGGAGAAAAGGATCTAACTTTTTCTTTTCATAGGTAAGAATTCTTTCTTTCACCTGTTCATCAAATGAAAATCCATCAAGGACTTGATTCTGCGTAAAATACGACACAGTGGTAGTGGTATTTCAATCCGGTAGGTTATGAAAAAAAAACTTGACATAGCAAAAATAACAAAATGAATATTCCCAAGTTTCTCTCTCTCTATTACAAATACTTTAATATATGTATATTACAAAGATATCTTCATATACACACATCTTGCTTTATTTTACGCTATTTATTTCCGGTCTGGCTTCCTTCTCAGTAAGCTTGTGAATTAAATTGATTGATTTTAACAGCATGTCCTTCGGACGTGACAGGTGCCACACCATATAGAGACGAAAAAAGAATTAACTTTATTTGTTACGATATATATATACATATTATATATTTGTCTAATTTTTATAATAAGGTAATGTTTTGCATACGACATATGAAATAATGGTGGAACGTTAGATAACTTCAAAATTCTCTTTACGTAATTCTTATCATTAAGAGTTTTCGGACTATTGTCTTCATCTTTATCGTCATTTCCATAACGTTTCCACCGATATGTCTTCTGGCCTTCTTCAGGTGTTTGTCGAACTCGGGAACCGTCACAGAACTTCGAACTACATCCTTCATTGAATCTGTTCTGATTCCGTTAGCCATAACCGGGTACTAGTGTTAAGTATTCCTGTATTGTTACTCGCCTGCAGTCAGGATTGAACCTGCAACCTCCTGATGATTGTCTCCTTAGAAGCTTAGGGGACCAACGCCTATAACCGTCACGCTCATTCTGGCCCGAGGTGAGAAGGTCCACTCTATGGGTCAAATAAAACTGACTAATGCTAAATCGAATTGTTAAAAATAAAACTGATTATTTAACTGTTTATAAACAAATGACTGATATTTAATTGAATTGTAAGGGGTAAATCGCAATACTTAGAACCATTTAACATAGTTGATTTATACTAAATTGAATTGTTAGAAATAGAACTGTTTGATCATTCGACTGTGTGTATCTGCAAATTAGTTTGCATATATTTTTTATATATACATAAAAACAGGATTTGACATTAAATAATCAACAATGGTTGTTATGCCATCGTTAGTAGGTCTGAAACCCCTTACGTAACACATACATATACGACTCACACACGCATATATAGGGGGCTGCATGCGTGTGTGAGTCGTATATTATATATATATATATATATATATATATATATATATATATATATATGATCCACAGACAGACTGTTTGGTGGTATCACAACTCTTCAGTGTGGTTAGATACGTAGGACGCTTGAAGCTAGGATAGAAACTCACCCAACTTTACGTGAGACTTAGTATCTTACCGCTCACTCAACAGGCGACATACGTTAGCTCTGGAATTATAAGGCATTATGCAGTAGCTTTCGTATGTTTACATTGTTTGCCTTACCGGATACCATTATAAGAGCTTTACATTACGGAAGTGTAACAAATTCATATTTTTACTTATATATATATACATATATATATATATATATATATATATATATATATATATAAGTAAAAATATGAATTTGTTGCAATTTCATATATGCATTCAATTTCATTTCATTTAGTTTACAGATATGTTGCAAGTTTATTTTTATTTTTATTCTTTTAATGTATCTACCCAACCCCTCTGCTACGATCAGGATGTGACATGATGTCCCTTTTTAAGCAGAGTAAACCATGTTTTAATTCAGTTTTCTTTCTCCTTGACTAGTTGTCTAACAAAAGCTAAAAAACCCAATCTGCTCTACAATTTACAAATAACTGGGGGAGAACAGATGAATCCATACCTTTCTCAAGGGCATCAGCACGAAGTGAAATGTAAAAAGCCTAATCGAGTCGCCGATTTCATTTCTTACGACGATAACCGTTGCACTTATCACGCCTCCTAATGCTGTGGATGTTAGCTATAAATTATTCCGTATAATATCTATGTTAGTTCACAAAGAATCATAAAACGTTGGTATCTTTAGTTAAGAAGAAAATTAATATTCAATTAAAGAATGTATGTGGTATATTTCACCTATGTTAAAAACCATATATATATATATATATGTGTGTGTGTGTGTGTATGTGGATTAGTTCAGTATTTTCCAAGACGACAGAATTGTTTGCTCAAGCCTAAATAAAAAGCTTAAGTACCGAAAATTAAATTTCTCCGTATGTCCTTCCGTATTTAGGAAAAGTCTATTCTGAATTTGGGGCTGGCCGTTCTGACTGGGGACATACTTGAAGCTCAACCTTTCTTTTCGCATTTCTCTCTTGACAACGTGTAATTGAATGTAAAGATCTCCAAGAAAAAGCAACCAGTCTTAATGTGGTTTATTGCCACACACTAATCAAAGATTTTCTATTTAGCAAAAAATGATATACATAAATAGTTAACCGTGAGATAATTGATTTAGTACCAGACCGTTTGGGTTAGTTAATCAAAAAAAGCTAAATCGAAAAAATGTACAACACTAACTCTACTGTTGTGTACGTAGTTAGGATAGATTTTTGGAAGATCATATAGCGTTATTTTTTTATCCTAAGGAAAACTTGATCCCAATCACGACCGAGAAGCAGCAGGTGTAAACAGATTCCTATCGATGTCGCCAACACGGCACTCCATTCTCAGTGAATAATGATTCGAAAAAGATTTGGCCAAATTATAGATGTCTCCTTTTGAAACGGTGCCAAAATTGTCTCCAGAATGGCTGCTGAGAAAACAGAGATGTCTTTGCCAAAAGAACCTACACCGAACGAACGGGAACCAAAGGCTATCATTATTTAATAGCCACGATAGCAGTGGATTCGGGTAAGGCATTCGCTTCAAGGCCCCTACTAAAAGCAAAAATAGAGAATAAGTTGGACATTGGTGATGCGTTTTAAGGGTCTGTGCATTTGCCAAGCATTGGTCCACTTTATGAAGGGGTAATTTTTATGGCTGTTGTATGAAGCTTCGTGCGATTGATCTTATGCACTTAGATAGCTAGATAGATAGATAGATATTGGTAGACTGAGATAGATAGATAGATAGATATTAGTAGATTGAGATAGATAGATAGATAGATAGATAGATAGATAGATAGATAGATAGATAGATAGATATTAGTAAACTGAGATAGATAGATAGATAGATAGATAGATAGATAGATAGATAGATTAGAATATGATATGATATGATATGATAATGATATGTGATATGATTATACTTCTCGACAAATCAATAATATTGTATTTGGTCGAGAAGTTTCGTCGGTCTGGGAGTGTACAGGATTGAAAGAGCTCAGAGCGGCTATCTTTATTAACTATCAATGTTATCAATGTCTAAGCTTTTAATTTGTTATTTCAGAAAATCCCTCAGAAGGTCATCTTCGGGACTGAGCTGTCTACAACTACTGTTTCAGAGCGAAAATGTTTAAATGATTTAAACTCAACTTGGCAAAAAAAACGGTGGCTTGTTTTTTAAACATACTGTATAACATACACATAGACATGCATATATATATATATATATATATATATATATAGAGAGAGAGAGAGAGAGAGAGAGATTTTATATATATATATATATATATATATATATATATATATATATATACTCCATGAAGACGACTTGAAATATCAAAAACACGTGTTTACGAAAAATGAATAACCTTAAAGCAAATTCTCTTGCTGTCATTTTAAAGTAATTACTTTTTTACTCTCATTGAACCAACGGAAAAATATATATATATATTTATATATAAATAATGTAGTTTTGTATATTCACAAATAAATAGTGCACAATATTAGTTATAGTACATATATATAGATTTAAGTTAGGAGAACTTTTCGTCTGATGATTACATAGGCGATATACTGACTGTCACCAAGTCCCGTTTACTTAATGTTGGCGCAATCCTAACTTATATATATATATATATATATATATATATATATATATATATATATATATCCAAGACAGAGAGGGAGAGAGAGAGCCTTATAAAGAAATAAACAGACAGAGACAGTGAGAGACATGTAGATAGATTAACAGGCTGACCGACAAAAATGACCAGAAACCAGAAATGGCATAATGGCTCGGAAAAAAGACTAGTCAATTTCGAGTCTCGATTAAGGCTGTTTAAAATTCCTTCATATTGAAAATTTTTTCAACCCATTCTGCGCTACAATATGTACAAAAAAATTGTTTCTTATCTTTGAAAAGCCTCGACAGTTGAACTGTGTAGAGAATTAGTGCATGAGCACGCGATCAAACCACTCTCCCGTAACTAACCTTGTCGGCTTGGAAGTAGCAACAAATCCGTTACCCCCATAGACAACCTTGACAGTGACCAATACGATTTATTCATATATATATATATATATATATATATATCATACAAACGACACTTATATCAACCGAATGTGAACGCGTGCGAATCTTGCCTAGCGTTAGGACAGGCTATGTTTTAAATGTCAAGCGTTTCGCGTTAAACCGAGTTGAAACTGAACGATACCGTCTCAAGTTACGAGTGAATAGGTCATAAGCCTTTTAAACTATCCACAAATATCACAGCATTCTGTAATCTCTTCCTTCCCAGATTCCGGTCCGACTACACTCACAAATTCATCACTACACTGTAGTTCTTCGGAGTTGCGTATATGTGGGAAGATCTCCATCACGCCCCCACTCCGAGCAAAATACTCACACATTTGCAAAGACACACATATACACACACATACATGCCTAAATATATTTCGAACAATATATTTTTATTCTAAAGTTCAGATATAAATGTGTGTGTCTCTCTATGTATGTGTGTGGTTCTGATATAGTTAAGTGTAAAAATTTTCTACGGTTTTAAAAGCTTTTTTTAATGGACTCAGTTTTTAGTTTTCCAGGAAGAGGAAATGCATACATATATATACTTTTAGCTTGAGTAGAACAAAAAGATTCATGCCTTTCCTTAGTTAATGTCCGTATGAAAGGCATGAATCCATATGGGCAAATAGTTGGGTTGACAAGGTTCTTTGGCCTTGGTACGGCAACCTGTCTCAGAGAAAGAATACTCTAAATTCAAACCAGCTTTAATTAGAAAGTGACCTTGTATCACATCCTGCCTCTGGCAGAGGAGTTATATATATATATATATATATATACTTAGCCTAATGTTTGCATAGTAGAGAATCTGACAGTTAGTAAGAGCTGTTGACTCTGTGTCTACGCTATCCTAAATTATATATTCTTTCTGTTTGACACAAGTTTCAGTAGACTACTGTGACAATGGGAATCTTTGGTGTGCTAGTACGTAGGGTTAGCTGGGTGTATATGTGAGTGCGTATACATATATATATATATATATAAATTCATCTAGCAGCCAGGTGTATCTATGTGGGGAAAGGGAGTAACACCGTGAAACTTTCTTGTATAAATACATCTTATTAGATGTATTTTGTTTTATGGATTCAAGGCGACAAAGACTGCTTGAAGTGAACGAACAACCCGACTGAAAACGGTCAGGATTGATTGAGATGACCACTTAGCCACACTATAAAAGAGTTAAATTTATTATCACGCTTTTTAGAGTGTCCTGAAGACTTAAGAACTCTGGCAGATTTACCTCTTGCATCTATACAGGTGGAGTCAGTCGGTTAGGAGAGTTGTGAGAGGGATTCAGTGGGAGTCGGTTCATTGGCAGTGACCAGGGAGAGTTGAAGCTGAAAGCAGTTTTCAAGCCGCGACTAGACATAGCTGAGTGGCAAGCATGAATTCACACCTTACGCCAGAGTGGGAGAGCAAAGAGAAAATATCGAAAAAGGATTATCCCGTCAGTAAGCAAGTTCTGCCCTTCAAATCCTGAGTTGCCTTTTCTTTTTCTTTTTCTTAGTCGTTGTGGCTGTCTCCGCTCGTGCACTGTAATATGCATCTGTAGAGTACAAAAGCGTGTGGTCTAAGCATCGCGACACAACAGAATATGCAGCAGTGCAACAAACTGCATAAAGTATGCCCAATGCACAATGAGCAGATGCACAAGAGGCAGGCGAGGCGGTTACGTCACACTACTATGTAAATGGAAAATTTCTTTGTCAGTATGAAAATAGTAGTCGCAGTCTGTTTTGCAAACTTAACTCCGCTTTCAGAGGTCTTGTGTGTGAATCGGAAGTTCGGATACACCGAGAAAGAATGAAATTAGGCGATTTAGTTAACTTTTTAGTTCTCTCAATTTTGAGAAGCATGACCGCTGATGGGCATATATGATCAGAGTGAGATCTTGTACACATAGATAGATAGATAGATAGGAACACACTAATAGACTGATAGATAGATAGATAGATAGATAGATATGAACACACTAATAGATAGATAGATAGATAGATAGATAGATAGGAACACACGAATAGATAGATACATAGATAGATAGGAACACACGAATAGATAGATAGATAGGAACACACTAATAGATTGATAGATAGATAGGAACACACGAATAGATAGATAGATAGATAGATAGATAGATAGATAGGAACACACGAATAGATAGATAGATAGATAGATAGGAACACACGAATAGATAGATAGATCATGCGAATTTTCTTCGGTTGTATCGAAATATTTTCCTCTTTCCACCCTCTGTCAGTTAATGGAAATTTTTCTCGAGTCTGAAGTTCGTGTAATGTCTTTTTTATGAGATTTTTGAGGATTCTAACTGTCCCAAAAATTTTCAGTGGTTTTTAAACCAATAAATTATCAATAATCAATAACCTATGGCCATCCAATTGTTAATTTCAAAGTTCATTTCACTACTTATAAAATGCTGGGACAAATTTTGAGCAGTGTGACAATTGCTTCGTTTCATTCAGTTTATCGCATTCTGTGGGTAACTTCAGTGGCTTTGAGATTCTACTCAAAATAATACCTTAAAATTGCCAAAATCTCCAAACTTGCGTCAGACATTATACTTTAAGAGGCAAAAAATACTGCTACGTAATATTGATAATATTGCAATGTAATGAGTTGATTTGAATATAATCGGATATTAGTCTTAAGCCAACTATAATACTCTAAGGATGATTTTGAGGGACAGGCAAAAAGTCATGGGTTAATCCCTTTATGGTGTAAAAATTCTGTAACCGTCGCATATACAGCGAATATGCATCGATTGGAAATTCTTTCACAGGAACTATTCAAATGATTAAAGTTATCCAAAACGATTCACTAAGTGGATCGTTAATAAACTTTTTGTTAAAATTTATTAAAACCGGTTCATGTTCGGGAAAAACTTTAATAAATTAAAAACACGAAAAAGCTGAAAACATCCAACCAATAACCTGAGGAAAGAGACGATTGACAATCTAAGCATTTAAAGAAAATCTGGAAATTCCACAAACTGAGCCGATAGTATCCTATTTTGGATATCTCAACCGTCAGTCTCGATCATAGCATTTTGGTAAAAAATTGTTTCACCCAGATATGCCTGTCCATATTCCTCTGAAGCCAAGATTTGGCTGTCTGTGATTTCTGACTTTTCTCAAATCTAAAATTCGCTGTTAAAAGTAAAAGGATCTTTAAGACTGCGGATGAAATTAAAGATAAAGGCGAAATTGACACGACAGCTGATGGTGATCCCGAAAAAAGCCTTTTGTCGGTTTTTTAAGGGGTTTTTTTCATGAAAAGTGAAAAAGAAACAAAGACTATTTCGTGAGGTCCCAAAGGAATTACTGTAAAATTCACCATTGTTCTGGGAATACTTTTATTAATATTAAATGGAACAAAACCTTAGGGACACTACTTACGTAGGACAAGATATATATGAACACAAAAGACCGTAGTAAAATGTAGACTGTTGCTTTTCCCTCAAGGATTAGTATGACATGAATTTATGCAGCTACTTCTTGGATTCTACTATGGTTTCCTGATTGCATTTACCGTACCGATACTCATTACGTTACTTGACGTTTTTATTGAAGTTATTAAAATTTAAAACAGAGCTCTTTTGAGAATACGGGTATAAATGACGCTTTAGTTCTGTTACGTTCAGTCCTTTTATTTTTGTCGTCATTCTGGGAGGAGACTTAGGATCGAGGAAGGTTACTTGAGATGGAAGGAGGTGACATAGGATCATGGGAGGTGGCTTGAGATTGAGGGAGGTGACTTGGGATCTTCCATACCAATCAGCCAGTGGCTTGCACCAGGATGTTGCTAAACTTCATCAGTGGGTTTGTAATTCTTTTCAGACATTATAATCAAAATCACTTATTACTCTATGGAATGCGCTCGTCCCGTAATTTGAGTGCGCACATTTCAATTGTCGGTTAAAGAAACGTCCCGTTTCTTTGATTCTCAATTTTAGAATAATCTACGAGACTAGGGGTGGTGAGTTCGATCCATAGTAAATGTCCCATATTTGCTCTCTTGAGACAAATCTGAGCTTTGACCATTTTTTTTGAGCGCCCTGCGTAGCGTATTAGCTCATAAGCTTGACCGGCAACTTCTATACTAAATAAAATGGTTATCGGTTTAAGAGATGAAATCAGCGACCCGAGTTCAAATCCAAGACGACGTTAATTTGCGTTTCTCTGCACTTAGAAAAGGTATGAATCCGTCGTTTCTCGCACAAGCTAAGGGTAAATAGCAAGCCAGAGGGGATTCTTTAACATTGATAAGGCAAATTGTCTGGGAGAAGAAAAACTCTATAAACAATAGTAAGCACTCGTTATTTATAAATATTGTAAATCATATACCATCATCATTATCATCATCATGTGGCGCCGCCAACACGGATATCCCTGACCCTCTCCCGCTACCCTTTTCTATCGTTCATTACTTCCGGCAAGTCCTCAAAGTCACATCCCGTATTGGCATAGAGCTGTTGTATGTAGGTTCTAGCTGGTCGTCCTGTCTGTGAATAGGTCCACAGGAGTACGTCTCTTATAAATTCGTCCCTAATTCTCCAGCAGTTTCTGTATGTCTGGTTCTTCTAACTTGGATAGTTTTCGTGGTAGGTGGTAAGTGGCCGTACAGCTGATGCTTTGTTAGGTGTTGCCTCCAATACTTGTTCAATATTGCTCGCACCATTCTTGTGTAGTTGCCGTCAAGCTTTTTCTCCATCCGTTTAGTTAGCATCCATGCAGTGCATCCATATAGCAATACCGACACGACTGCTGCTTAGAAGAAACTGCGTTTCATTTTATCGGTCAGGTCTGACTTCCATATTTCCGATAGCCTATCAATAGCTGTCCATGCCTTTGCTAGTCGCTTGTTGATGTCTGTCTCGATTGATGAAACACTGCTTCCTAGGTAGGTGAACTTGTCTACTTTTTTCAGAGCGCTACCGTTTAGTGTGGAGATGTGGCCTCTTTGATTAAAGCACATATATTCTGTCTTGTGTTCATTGACATGGAGGCCTATGTTCATTCCAGATTAAATAGCATGGATTCGGCCTGGGCGGGTGTATTTGCTAGAAAGTACTATGTCATCAGCATAGTCCGCGTCCGTAATTGTTTGTGCGGGGTATATCCTGCTTCTTTCTTTTGTCAGCTTGAAACCGTTTTCTTTCATTCTATCGATAGATGTTCTAAGCACGTAGTCTACACAGATGATAAACAGATATGGGGCTAATGTGTCTCCTTGCAGCACTCCTGCTACAATGTCGAAGTAGTCTGTGTCTCCGTCCGGGAGTAGACTTTTACTTTCGTGTTTCTATATAACATCATTATGGCTGCGACGGTTTCTTTGGGTAGGCCATAGGCGAGTATTATTGGCTCCATCTTTCCTCTGTGTATGGAGTCAAAGGCCTTGGCACAGTGGACAAATAATATTGTTGCCTCAAGGTATTTTGCGCGTACACCTTCAAGAATTCGACGGATAGTCAAAATTTGTGACGTCGTGGATCTATTTCTTCGAAAGCCATTTTGGTTCTTCCTTAGTATCTTCTCAATTTTGGGTTCTATGCGGTTTCGTTGTAGAGCATTGTATATCTTGGCCGCTATGGATGTGAGGGTTATACCTCGGTAGTTCTTGGCTAATCCAAGGTTGTCTTTCTTAGGGAATTGGAGGATGCATCCCTTTGTACAATTGTCTATTATGTTTTGATTATATACGGCATTACAGTGTCGGAGCAGTATGTCATCGAATTGCCTGGTCTTCCATACTTCTGGGGGTATTTCATCAAGACCCACTGCTTTTCTATATTTAATTTTTCTTTGTGCTGAGTCGAGTTATTCTTGCGTAAACTGTCCTATTTTGATGTCTAATTGTTTACTAATAATTCTCGGGATTGGTGCATGTGTAACTTTCGGAGGGTTCCTGAGTAAATTCTTGAAATGTAGTTTCCATAGTTGTATTCGTTCTTCTTGGCTGGTAACTTTCAGTTAAGCTTTCGCAGTGCTCTTTCTTCTGCTCCCTTCGTTTACCCTTGGCCATGCTATCCTAGATTGTCTATCTTCAACCGAGTCTCTAATCTTATTGGTTTTATTTTGTATGTATTCCATTTTCTTTTCTTTTTTTTTTTTTTTTTTTTTTGGTATATGTTAGCTAATTCATTTTGTACCTTTTCAAGTTTCAGGGCATTGATATTGGTTGGGTTCTTCCTATTGCATTTGGAGGCAGTTTTCACGTCTGCCCGCTTTTTTCTAATGGCTAAATTCTCCCGTGGGACTCTAGGTTTAGCTCTTTGTTTAGTTGGTATGTATACTGCTGCTGCTTCTAAGTGGGCATTGATGAAATCCTCATATTTGTCATTAGAAGTATGTGTTTCTGTCTTCTCCTGTAGTGCATCGAATTTATTTCTTAGTGTTAACGTATATCTATCTCTAATATCCCTGTTATTAAGCAGGTACCAATCACAGTGTACAGTGGTTGTTGTTCGGGTCGTATTCGTTCGTTGGCTCAGTCGTATTTTTGCCGTGACAATTCGGTGATCGGAGGACACACCTTCGAAAGAGAAATATGCCACGCAATTCAATGCGCTATTATTCCATTTCTTATTAATAAAGACGTAGTCTCTCTGTGCTTTAGAATTATTTGCGTATGTGTAGGTCCATAGTTTTCCCTTTTTTTCTGAAATTTCGGATTGAGGCAAGTTAATCTATTTTCTACCGTGAAATCTGGTAGATGTTGCCCATTTCTGAGTTGTGTTTACGTCTTTACCAATTTGAGCATTCATGTCTCCACCGATGACTAGAACGTTGTGTTTCGGTATGCGACGAACAAAAGAGGATAGCTCATTATAGAAGGCGATGAGGTCAGTTCCTTCTCTAACATCGGTAGGGCAATAGCAGGAGATGATTTTTGCACCGAGGTTGCCATTAAAAGTAGCTACCATCATCCTACGTTGTATTTTCTCCATACTATTTAGTGATTTTAGGGCTTGTGGTCCAATAAGAATACCTTCACCTCCTATCGTGGCATTGACAGAGTTTTTCCATGCAGATGCAGTGGCTAGCATCCATCCATTGCTAGTATCGTGGTATTTGATATCCTCGTTATGAGTGTACCTGTGATCTCGTATGCATATTAAGTCTATGTCATGATCTTTCGCTGACGCAGTCAGCTCCGGCAGTTGTCCTATTCTATTTAAGGTTCTAACGTTGAATGTCACTATTTGTAATTGTGCATTTGCATTTCAGTAAAAAAATTTTAGTTTGAGCTCTGTAGCAGATTTATAGAACACTGAGGCCAGAGCTCCAACCTTAGCAGGACGTGCCCCTTTTTTACCTGCGCGAAGAGCAATGCTGTTTGAACAGATCGTCTGGGTGTGGGTCATGTTTTTATTCTCATCTCTAAAAGTCACCCTTATAGGTGAGCAGCAGTAGTTCCCCGATCGAACTATTTGATCCTGGCCGTTTAACCGTAGGATTCCTACGCCCCGGACCAGATTTGGCATTGCGTTGAACCGTCAGAGGGTTTATCTGCTTGCCTTTACGTCTACCATGCTGCATTACATGGCTTTCGTAAAAAATTCTTTTACCTTTCTTCCTTCAACCCCCCTCTTTCATACCCGCTTCAGTCAATATTAAGTTTTAACTTAGTTAAAGTTCACGATTACTTTATTTTTTAATTTCATCAAAGTCTTTATTTATAGTTCTTTGTATCCTTATAAGCCTTTTATTTTACGCTAACTTAGGTTTTCTGTTTCAAATAAAGTCCAGTAGTATTAGCCTCTCTTGGCCAGGTTCAAATGCAACTGGGGGTTTCAATAAATATCTTAGCATTTAAAGCACAGATATTATTCAGCAGTGATTTTACAAATAAAAAATAGAATCATTCATGCATCTTTTAAATGACAATGTAGTACAATAAATTAAAGACTATAAATTACAAAAGACTAACTGAATAGAGTAGGGGCTTATTTCATGTTAGTTTGGAAGTATTAGTATAGGATAGATTGGGGTGGGGTTATGTGTAAGTCTTGTTAAGTATAAATCATGGACGTGGACGAGTATTAAAAATATCATCTTACCTCGGTACCGAATCCAGAAGTAATCAGCGAAACAGGATGAGGTAAAGATGGTATTATATATAATAGAGGAGTGTGGAATGCCCTGTTTTTCATTGGCTGTTACTGATGTCTATAAGAACGGCCGAAGTCCAGCCTTATTGTTCTTTGATTTGGTAGAGGCACGAGCGTAGCACGTCGTGTTTAAGGAGGCGGCTTGGCTCTTCCAGAGTCATGCCGGGGTATCTGTCGGAGCCGATATGATGCATATAACCCGAAATCAGGGATGAAGACAGCGCATCACTGAAGATCTACCTTGATGCATCTAGGATGTATGATCGAAACTAACCATTTTTTAACCCTACTCGTATTGGAGTAGATTTTCTAGTATCTTCGAAGTATGGTCATTACCTTCCCTGTCCTCTATGCTTCTGAATATATATATATATATAATTTACAATATATCCGCATAATAGTTAAAGTGTTTGCCAGTGGCCTAGAAGACCAGGGTTCAATCCCCAGTCAAATCATACTAAAGACTCAAAAATTGTACTTGATGGCTCCTTACTTATCACTCAGCAATATAAGGTACGTATCAAGGGTAAGTGGAGCACTCAAAGGAAAAGAGTATTTCCCTCTCCTACATCTCATGGTAATAGCTATTGAAAAGTGAGCCTTCGGGTTGCCCTCGACTACAGTCGGCCCACTTACTTAACTTATATATATATACATATAGTGCTTTCAGAAAAGAATGTCTATCTGTAAACTTTTTATAGTTGGTCAGATGCTGGTTCTATATAAAACAACCACTTCACCTCGTCTCAGAAGTGCGTTAAATTTATATAAATGTAATGATCAAAAGTTTAATCACCTTCTTTTTCAACGCCTGTAACCCAACAAACCCAAGAAAAGATAATGTTTTTAGGAGGGAAGTTTCTTCCATATCCTTCAATACTCATCTGGTTTAGCATTTCGTTCGTTTTCATTACTAAAAGATTCCGTTCGTCGCAGAATATGCAGAAACAAAAAGGCATTTGCGAAAGGCCTTTCAAACGTTCCTAGGAATATACTCCATGTGGCGTAATAGCTAAAATGGTGGACTGCGCAATCGAAGTAAGTGAGTTCGAACTCCAGTCGTGCTATTACTTTCATTTTTAAACTAATAACTTTGAGAAAGGTATTAACTTGAATATCCACCCTCCAGCTATGGATTAAAGAGCGTCTCTGCTCTTTTTTTACAAGGACGGTATTAATATTAAATAACCCACAAGGGTTGAAATGTCTTAAATTAAAGAAGCAAAATCACCCAGATTTCTTTGAATGTGGGATCAAATACTTGTCTTCCCGTTGAAAATGTTGATGATTATATTTTTTATGATAATATTTCAGTACATTTGCATCTGTTTATACCGCTTCATTGGCCTAGTGGGTAGAGTGTTCGACAATGGTCTGGGAGACCTGGGTTCAATCCCAGGTCACGTCACACTAAAGACTTTTAAAATGGTACTTGGTATTTCCTTGCTTAACACTCAGCAATATAAGATATTTACAAAGGGTAGTGGAGCAATCCATGGAAAAGAGTTGCTCTCTCCCCTACTCCTCGGTGTAGTCGCTACTGAAAAGGGAGCCTTCTGGTCACCCTCGACTACAGTCGCCAACTACATGTCTGGTAAAGCGTAATCGTAATTACTTTCCGAACATTCTTATATATATATATATATATGTGTGTGTGTGTGTGTGATATTCGTCCATTATATTCTATGATGACCACCATCTAAGCCAATGTCTAATAAATGACCTACACAGGTTTTTCAGGTTTTTTGACCACTAGATTTGGACCACCAACCCTTTTTGGATGAGCTGATAACAGAAGAAGGGTGCATCAGAGTGCCATAGGTTCTCCAAAGACGTTGGGTAAATTATCATACGCAAGCAAAAACTCAAACCAGCTGTACTCCGCTAAATATTTTATCTTGTGGTACATTCAGAACTACATCCAGTGACCACACAATGCTGATGTAAATAAGTTCTTGCTGGACGGCCAATAGGACGCATTCTTCTTGAGGGACTCTTAGAAGAACATTACTAATAAATTCGACTTTGCTTCTCCAGCCGTGTCTCATATATCGTGTTCGTCTAACATTGATGTTTTTTGAGATGGGAGTTAATTAGCCATACAAAAGCTGTTTGGTGAGGTATGGTTTCCAGGATTTGTTCAAAACAGTCCCTAGTATTCTTGTATAGTTGCCTCCAAGCTTTATCTCAACACGTTTTGTTAGCGTCCACGTGGTGCATCCATACAGTAGTATTGACACAGCAGCAGCTTTGAAGAAATGCTGCCGTTTTACTTAATCGAAGAAATCATATTTCCATAAGCTTTGTAAATAAGAATTGTGCAGGCTGATTTGTATTCTTCATTTAACCCAATACAACGGGTATTTCCGCTAGTTTACATACAAATCCGACAGGAATGACAAAAGAAAAAAAACAAAAAACAAAAGATGAGTACTTTTTTCTGCCCTACAGTAATACAACATAAATTGACTGTGCAAATATCATAGACGCTCGGCACGAATTGTCAGAATAAATATGCCCGGCTCTGTTCAAATAGTAGATGTAAATAACCGAAGCAGACCATAAATATTCCTTGTAGACAGTGGTTGCCTTGCATAAATACCACGTGACCAACATAAATAACATGTGACTAATATAAATAGTCAGACATTGTAAATATCACATGAATAGTCTCTCGAAGCGTCTCGGTTCGGTCACAACGGGAATAGCCGAAAGAACAAGATAAATCGTTGGACAACAGGAAAAGAACGACATTACAGATTGGGAAAGACTTACATCCTCGTCGGAATGGTGGGTTAAAATATTTCAAGAACGTCTTTGATAATCAGATCTTCGCAAAACTCCATGAATCGTCTGAAAAATCTTTCTGTCTGTTGATAGCGTGATGTGTATATGTAACGTGGTACTATCTTTTCAAATATAAAACGAACACACACACACACTCTCACACACACACACACACACACACACATATATATATATATATATATATATATAAATATTGTAATAGTTTGTGGTTATCTCTTGCTCATTTGGTGAGTCAACGGTGGACCAAATTTTGCTGTATTATCTGTCTGATGAATGCGTAAAAATTAAACCCAGGTTCACAGACACCACTATATATATATATATATATATATGAAGAGGGACAGACAGACAAATGACTTAATTGATTGATTGTATCTGGACCTCAACACGTCTTGTGTTATTTTATGCCTACAGGTTAGGGAATTGCGTTCAATACGCATTTATATTTTCCTTTTTTTTTTGTAGTTTTGTTTTGAAATTTTTTTTTTTTCACGCAGTTATAAACTAATATTAATAATTTTCACATATTTTAATCATTTCCAGTATTTCAATCTATTACTAAAAAGGATCTGATTTCAAGTAATTATTTCAATTCAATACTCGTCAATATTAAGTATTCTTATCTAATATTAGTCGATATTAAGTATTCTTTACTCGTATAAATAATTTTCACGTATTTTGATTATTTCCAGTATTTCAATCAATAACTAAAAATGATCTGATTTCAAGTAATTATTTCTTTTTAATAATAGCCATTTGTTTGCACACTGTTATTTGCTTTCAACTAACCAATAATAATCCTTAGAAAACAATCATAACTTTGTACTAAGAAATGTTTCTTAGTATAAATAATTTACAGTTGTATGACATCAAGTATTCCAACAGAATATCAATAATTTTTAAACACATCGACTTGACTTGCCCACAGGACCATAACATGTACCACCACTCAGTGGCTATGAAGGGGAACTTCACACTCCCAGACCAACAGAACTAGAGCTTCACCTTGTGATGTGCCCGTGGTGTAGTCTTTATCGCCGTAGGAAATGAACGCGGCGATACGAGTTCAAATCCTGGACGAGACCGATTGCATTTCACATTGCACTAATACCCTTGGGAAAGGTATGAATCCAATTATTGTTCCTCCAGCTATGGGTAAATAGTAGGACAGACTAGGTTCTTCAGCCTTGGTTAGGCAACTAGTCTAGGAGAAGGAAAACTCTGAATTCAAACCTGTTAAAATCCGCTTAAAAATTGACCTTGTGTCATATCCTGCCCGAGCGGAGGGGTTGGTAAATAGTACCTTGTGATGCTATTAAGGGTCATACCTTAGATACTCCTTTTGGGGAGGTGCACGTGGTGTAATAGTTATCGTCGTAGGAAATAGACACGGCGACACGAGTTCAAATCTTAGACGAGACTGATTGTATTTCACATAGCACTAATATCCTTGGGAAAGGTATGAATCCAATTATTCTCCCTCCAGCTATGGGTAAATAGTAGGACAGACTGAGTTCTTCAGCCTTGGTGAGGCAACTAGTCTAGGAGAAGGAAAACTCTGAATTCAAACCTGTTAAACTCCGCTTAAAAATTGACCTTGTGTCATATCCTGCTCGAGCGGAGGGGTTGGTAAATATGGATACTCCTTTTGGGGCATGGTCTTATCTCTCTCCAAGGGATACAGTTCACATATTTCAAGTCCTACAAACAGGAATGAGAGACAGACAAAGGGACACACACAGATAGACAAAGTGACAGCGAAACAGACAGACAGACAGATAGATTTAGAAAAATGATAAAGGTAAATAGGAATATTTCTTGACCGTTGTTTCTTTTTTTGATTGGTCTCAACTAGTTTTAATGGCATATCAACCACTTATGGTTAGTTAACACCAAATCCTGTTTATATATATATATATATATATATATATATATGTGTGTGTGTGTGTGTGTGTGTGTGTGTGTGTGTGTGTGTGTGTGTGTGTGTGTAAGTTTTAATATATGTATTTAATTGAATGCTTATCTGAGACCATTGGTTTCATGCCGTCTTTACACGGCAATCAGCATCTGCCTGATGATTGCCGTATAAAGAAGGCATGAAACCAGCAATCGCAGATAATTATCGATGCTATCAAATATATTCATTTATTTATTTATTATATTATATGATACCTCTATCACAAATCTTGAGCACTCTCTAAATCATACTGCATTTGATCTGCCACTAACCCACCAAGTTAGACTGCGACAACCATAAACTGTTATAATATATATATATATATATATATATATATATATATATATATATATATATATGTATGTATATATATATATATAATTTCTGAGTGTATAATTTGTTGGTAATATTATTTCTAAATGAGCCAGGGCGCATTTGCCTGTACACAGTTAAGTGATTTTAAGTATTTCTATGCATTTTTTAACTAAAAAATGTTTTCAAATATTACTATTTCACAATAATGATTCTATATAGTTGCAACCATTTATTTAAAAACAGTTAAATAATTTCAAATATTACTATTTAACATTAGTCATTCTATTTACCATTAATAATAATCCCTAATAAAATACTGAATAGTTCTATTTGACCCACTGCTATTATCCCTCCGGGACAAAGTGGACATGAAGTTAATGGTCATGAAAAGGTACTTCTCATTCTCCAAATTCCAAGACTGGAACTTTATTGTAATATATTGACCCGCGACCGAGCGGTCAATCAAGAAATGCACCTGTGTAAATAAGTGGGAGAACAGCGGAAGTAGGTGGGCATTAAACAATAATATAACCAGGGCACAGACGGCTTGAGTCAGTTGGAGTCAGTTGGGGACAAGATGCCAGCGTGAGAATCAACTTGCAGACTGAGGGCTTGCGGCCCTCAGTGACCCACAGTTGAGCAACCTAGCCAAGATGAGAAATAACTACTTCTGGGTCAATATAGCAGTCTGTTCCCGTCTCCAGCTCATCTCTCACACAAAACCAACATCAACCCTTTCGAGAATAAAGTGTGAGAGATATATTTTTATGAAGAAGTGTATTCGTTCGTTCATTGAAGTTCGTATATTATCGGTTGATTGCTTACGCATATATGTGTATATGGACACGTGTACTTGTATTACAGCTATACAACATAAGCTATTAGATGCAATTTAATATCATACCCAGGTCCTCAGGGCTATATCCCGTATCCTCACAGAGCTGCTGTATGTAGGTTCGAGCAGGTCGTCCTACTTTAGCTCGACCATGTGCGGGGGTCCACTGCGTAGTAAATAAAGCGAACCTTAACATAATGACACACACACACACACACACACACATATATATATATATATATATATATATATATATATATATATATAAAAGAGAGATTTATGGTTCTTATTAGCTGACTTGGTGATCAAATGTTACAGTATTGTTAAAAAGCGCTCAATCTTAATGATAAAGCCTTCATATATATATATATATATATATATATGTATATATATATATATATATATATATTATACAACATAGTAGTTTCTGTGACCCTGGGAATTTTGCATTCTTCGGACAAAGGGAAGTTTTTAAAAAAAAAGAAACGATTAACATGGTTAATTTTTTGTTAGAGAAAGTTGGGGTTTATTTGTGTGCATGTGTGCCTAAGTTTGTGCGCTATTGAATGTTAGTATGTTGTGTATGTGCTCTTACCCACGCGTATATATATATATATGTGTGTGTGTGTGTGTGTGTGTGTGTGTGTGTGTGTGTGTGTGTGTGTGTGTGTGTGTGTGTGTGTGCTGGCATGCATCTTTACGTATATGTACATATCTATATGTATATATGAAAAGATGCATGCCAGTACATTTTACGTTTATCAGTTATGGTCACTTACCTACAATAACTCTTTACAGACACAAGATATTGTCTAGAAGACTAACTAGAAGCGATGGATGATATGGACGAATGGCCCGAGAGAGACAGGGAAATCTGTGCTTGCAGTGCCACATATAAATGAAGATGGTATGTTTATATTTACATTATTTGTGTAGTTTCTTTTGAAAAATTTGATATAATATCAAGTATTCCAGTTTAATATGATATAATATATGATAACATTTCAAGTTTCCTGTTTAATATGGTATGAAATGATATCAAGTATCCCTGCCTAATATGAACAAATTGGAATTGAAGCCTACTCATTAGATGCAGTTTTGTGCATCACTTATGTGGGTGGTTAACCTTCTATTTACCAGAATTAGGAGATTACTGCTGGGCAGCCTGGTATACGTGCCAGGTGGAGTATCAATTCCAAGCATAGATTCACGCGGCACTTAGTGTACCTATGACCAGCAAGTTCACCTAGTTTCGTACCGAGAGACTTAACAAAAACTAGCATTGTTCAGATTACACCTAGTGATCCCCCTCCCGTAAATATCCACTATAAAAAGGCCTTGCGTCAAATCTTGCCTGGTGGGAGGCACAGATGAATATCTATCATTCTACAGGGGATACAAACAGCAGGCCCTGAAAACTGGACAAAGTGATGATTATTGTAGTCAAATTGTTTTTAAATTGTGATTTTTTTTAAATATTGCAATGGAATTTTGAAAATATAAATTGTTGCGCTGTAATACTATGTAGGTGATCCGCCAAGCAGACGATTCCTTTGTCTGTTTTGGCGCGAAACCAGACAAAGGGTTATGGACGTGAGATCTCGGGTGACCGGAAGTGAGGAAGGGAACGCCGGTCAGAGAGTGAGACAAAGGGACCTCGAAGAAGGAGTTGGCGAAGGGTGACGCGAGAGACCAGTCGACACGGAGCAGAGAGACCAGTCGGATGAGATGAGGTCCAGAGCAGTGAGGGAATACGAGTCAAGATGAGTCGGCATTCTAGTAGTGTTGTAGAATTTTCGCTAGAAATCCACGCTAGCGTTAGTCTATATATGCTAACAGGAATGCAGAGTGCTACAATACTCCTTGTCTTGCACTTTGAGTTAACCCCGAGTATATTGTTCGTTTGTTCTTTTTTCTCCCGCTCCCTCGATTGTATTTCTTGTAGCAGTAATGAAATGTGCGATGCCCCTATCGGAACCACTAGTTGATCACCGGCCGTAAAGTGAAATGGTTCGAAGAAGTTGATGTACCGTGGGGGCCGAGGGGGTAACGTCACAGTGCTTTGGTTTGGCTTATTTTAACATATCATCTTGTAAGTAAAAGTAAAGTTGGTGACCGTAGTCGAGGGTGACCGAAGGCTCTTTTTTCCATAGCTACTACACCGAGGTAAAGGGGAGGGGGCTACTCCTTCTGAATTGCTCTACTTTACCCTTGATACGTATCATATGATACTGAGTGTTGAGCAAGGAGGTATCAAGTACCATTTTTAAAGTTTTTGATATGACCTGACCTGGGATTGAATCCTGGTCTCCTGGACCATTTGCGAACATTTTACCCATTAGGACAATGAGCCAGTTATATCAACTATTTTAGGTTACTTAATGCCAAATCCTCTTTATACATATATTTATATTAAATATATAGTATTTGGTTTAGTTTCTATGGCATATCAACCATTGTAGATTATTTAATGTCAAATTCTCTTTATATATATATATATATTAAACATATAAGATTTGGTTTGGTTGGGTTTTATGGCATATCAACCATTGTAGGTTATTTAATGTCAAATCCTCTTCCTACATATATTTGGTTGGGTTGGGTTTTATGGCATATCAACCACTGTAGGTTATTCAATGCCAAATCATCTTTATACATATATATTCAATATAAATGATTTGTGAACACATTTAGTAAATAACAATTCTAAAGAAGCCGGAGCTCATTTTTCCACACATCTAAATGATTTCAAATATTACTATCTAACACGAATAACTTTTACAACTAGTTTGTTTACACACAGTTAAATGGTTTCAAGTATAGCAATATAACAATAACAATTTAACATCAGTCATTTGTTTGCACGCTGTTAAATAAATATACATATATGATTTGTTAGTGAATAATTTGTAGACAATTTCATTTTCAAATGAGTTAGAACTAATTGGTTTACACGCAAGTATTGCTATTGTTTCTACACAGTCAAATGGTTTCATTTAATGCAATCTAACATTAATAATCCTATTCAATATTAATCTTTAGTTTGCATACAAGAAAGTGGTTACAAGTTTTGCTTTTTAAAATAAATAATTCTATTCAACACTTCATTCATTGTACACAAACAAATGGTTCCCTGTATTGCTATGTATCACTAACAATTCAATTGAACATCAGTCATTTGTTTGCACACAGTTCAAATGACAAACATATCTATTCGACCCAAAAATAGGAACCGGCCAGAATTAACCTGAAAGCAATGGCACTAAAGGAGTACTCCACATTCCTCAAAGATCCAGGGCTGGATCCTCACCATCAGATTGTTTGGTGTTATATCTAGGATATTCGTTGGTGAGGGTCTTACACCTCTGCAGAGAAGCCATCGGTATATTCTACTGCCTCAGCCGACTGGGCTCATAAATTATGATTATAACCTCACATTTAGAACTTAATCAAGTTTCGGCATTAAATAACCCATATGCAGTTGATATGCCGTTAAAAGTATATGAACCAAAGCATTAAAAGATACCATTTTTGTTTGGGTAAATAATACTTTTCATATTTTATGTGACTTGAACATTGAAACACTATACATATATATATATATATAGTAACATCCATAGATAAGTGAACTCAAACCAAAGTTTTCTTCTAAATAAAATACACAGGGATTTTGCTATTTCTAATGAAATATTATACAATCAAAGCAGAAATCCTTAGGAGCTATTTATTAAAAAAACTACACGGCAACGAATCTTTTTAAACGGAAATAAAATTCCAACATCCTCTTAACGAAAAATTAAAATCGCACACACGCATATGTATATGTAAAGAAGAAGAAGAAGACTAGTTATTTTTGAATTGATAATTATCGGTTACAGAGTTTTAATGCCGGAGAGCGTGGTCATAAATGAAACAGAATAACGTCCGTTTTCATTGATTCTTCCAGTTTGAAACTGCAAAATTATGTTATTTTTGGTTAAAAAGAAAATTATTTTTTAATCTAAACGAAAATGATTTTGCTTGTATATGATGCTGAATAATTTGCATTTCGCATTATAAGCAGTTTTTGTTTTTTGTTTGGTTTTTTTTTTGATATAGTTGATTGTTTTACGGTATTTCAACCCATCTGGGATTATTTTACGCCTAGAAGTTACGGAATGGCGTACATTAAAGTTTTATATTTACATTTTCGTGTCGTTTCTTTAGTTTTCTGCACATGGTTATATGATAATATTTGTCACTGCCTCCCACCAGACAGGACTTGACACAAGGTCAAAAGCCCGAAGGCCGATTAAAGTGGGGATAAAGGGGAGGAGAAGGTCGGGAACGACCCGAGACTCGAACCCTGCTAGTCATTGACCCACTAAGTGCAATGTGGATCTAATGAGTCAAGCAGTATCACGGACCTAAATCTAGGTCCGGGCACGTATGTCAGAATATAGCTTGAACTAGACCGTGAGGTCTAGTGCTATACAGGGCGTGCATAGGGATCTGAAAAGCAGCTCGCCCACCCGAAAGTTGCCCAGCCGAACCTGGGGGCCTATTCGGCCCCGAATCTGCTCTTGGTTTCGATCGCCCATTCGGCAAGAATAACAGACGGCCCAGCCAAAAGGCCGAGAAACGATGCACACGGTTATAGGATATTAGGGATTCCTATCGAATACGAATAATTTTCCTAATTAAATGGATTCAACTATTCCTATCTAATACGAATAATTATATGGTTTCAAAATAATTATTTCTGTTTAATAACAGTCATTAGTTTGCACACATTTATATGGTTTCAAGTAAGTAATGATAAAAACCCTTAGTAAATTATTGTAGCTTGAAAGAAATATTCTTTATGCAAATAATTTGCACCAAGTTATATGGTATCAAGTATTCTAATCAAATAACAATAATTTATAAACACATCTATTTGATTTATTGACTGGACCCTAACAAAGTAAACCTGGGAGTAATGGCAATGAAGGGGAACTTACACTCTTCGGATCTCTAAATCTAGAACCGTAACACTACATGCAGTTTAGTATCATACCAATAATGTTTTGCTGGTAGCGAAGGAGGACTACTCTGTCAACTGGGTGGCAACTTTAGTAATTCCAAATATATATATATATATATATATATATATATATATATATATATATATATCATTCAGGCAAGTTGAGGTATTGTTTCGGAAAATGAGAGATTACTCTGTATGATACTCAACACTGGCTGGTTGAAGAAAACTGAACGACCAACACTCGGCCGGGCATTTCCCCGTGGACTGGCAATGGTTTCCATCTGAATAATGTGTCAGCTGATGAGCCGGTTGACCTTCTAAAATTTCCATCGCCCTTGGCAACCGATGGATAAAAAGAGAGTCCACGTGTATAACTACGTTAATAATTGCCGTTTCTGCTCCGCTGAACAACTATGTGACATTAAATCAGTCACGTAAGTCATAGTATATCAATAACATCGTTAATATTACGATTGTTTTGTTTTGATGGTTGTTTATTTATTTATTTATTTGTTTGTTTGTTTATTTGTTCTTTGTTTATTTGTTCTTTGCTTATTAGTTTTGTTAGTTTATTTTTGTTTTTTTATTTATTTTGTTTTTGTTTTTTGTTTAGTTTTGGGGGGTTTGGGGGGGGGGCTTTTTGCTGTTTTTTGCCTCGTCCTTTATTTTTTTTCAAATGAGATTAAATAACCAGTTTTTATATCTTCTTTCAAACCAGTATTCAAATTTAAATAGTCAGGTTGATTTTACGGCATGACAACCCTTGCTGGTATATTTAACACTGAAGTCAGTCTTTCTTGCAAGTAATTATGCGATTTCACGTAACTAATTACCATAATCAATCTATGCATCAGTCAAGAAGTAAAGTCTGTGCATTGATAATACATATATTCGTATAATGTTGCTCTGTCCAGACCAATATTACGAATGAATGAATTTTTTTCTATTTCATAATGGTTCGGACTTCCTGGTATCTTTTTCATGTTTTCATCTGTACCTTTCTTGATCTTACCCAGAGTTCTAACTATAACGGGTACAGTGGTAGTTTTAAGGTACATTTTCTAAATTACTATTTCCAGGTTTTATATTTACTTATTTTATTATTCTCTTTGACTGATGTCTGTTGGTACTGACATATCAACTAGAAGTCATGTTTTTCTTTTATAACCACTATATTTAGTCTATTGCTCTTTATTTTTCTGTCAATTTAGAGAGCAAAGTCCCAGAGAATAATAGTTTCGTTTGGCTTCTGTTATCGGTTCCTGGGATTGCATTTCACATAGCACTAATACCCTTGGGAAAGGTATGAATCCAATTATTCTCCCTCCAGCTATGGGTAAATAGTAGGGCAGACTAGGTTCTTCAGTCTTGGTAAGGCAACTAGTCTAGGAGAAGGAAAACTCTGAATTCAAACCTGTTAAACTCCGCTTAAAAATTGACCTTGTGTCATATCCTGCCCGAGCAGAGGGGTTGGTAAATATGATTATCGGTTCCTGTTAGTATTATACGATTTTCTAGATTTTAATAGTTTAGTATTATTTAACATTTGCATGTTATCTAATGAATATACTCTCCTATTTTATCGTGCCTTTCTTTACATTGTTTAAGTGTTGAGATTAGACAACTGTATATCCCATGAATTTGACCATTCTTTCCTTTAGAATCAATGTTATTTTATTTGTTGTCGGAAGGCATGTTAGTGGTCTGTAGTTTTTTGTGTTTGCTGTTTAGTTACTTTCTGGTAGAAGGTATGTTACTCCTTCTGTGAGTCAATCATGCATTTTAGGTACTTTCACGATTTCTGAAACTACTGTCATCCCAAATCTATATGTGGAGTCTAGATAGTGACTTCCAGGTGACATATCTATGAGTATTTTAAGTGCATTTGCAGTCTCTTTTCTTGTAATATCTTCGTTCATATGTGCTTCATTAGAGTGTCCGCCAATGGTCTGGGAGATCTGGGTTCAATCCCAGGTTGTGTCATACCAAAGACTTTAAAAATGGTACTTGATACCTCCTTGCCTAACACTCAGCGATATAAGATACGTATCAAGGGTAAAGGGGAGCAAACCAGGGAAAGGAGTAGCGCCCTCCCCTACACCTCGGTGTAGTAGCTATTGAAAAGGGAACCTTCTGGTCGCCCTCGACTACAGTCGCCAACTTTACTTATATTTTTAATCCCCCTTGATTTTTTATTGTATGATTTCTTATGGTTCTATATAAATCACTCTAAAATATATTCCATTTAATTTCACTTGAACGGTATAAACCGCAAAGTTTTTCCTTGTTAATTACTATTAGATCTGGTCTTCTGCTCGGGATTAGCTCATCTGTTTGCATCCCAAGATCTCAGAGAATGTTATGCTTCTCATTTTCGAAAACGGATCTTTGTGTATTTACTATTTATTTGTATAGCCAAATTCTAATCTCTTACACCCCAGTCCAGGTGGATTTGATTTCCCACTTAATCATGCTTAGTGATGTATTCCTTATTTGCCAATTGTCAGGTTTCGATTTCTGTGTTTCACTATTTCATATCTATCACTACATAACCTAGACTTGCTATTCTACTGTGTATTAACAATTTTTACTTGGATATAATTTGTTCTTGTTGCATTATTTTGTGCTGCAATTAAAAGGGGATTCAGGTTTTCTCTTCAGATTTCCCCAACTAAGATACCTCCAGTTTGTCATTTCAGTTTCTTTTTCCAGTTTGAGTATGTTTTTTTGTTTTTTTGGGTTTTTTTTGTTTGTTTTTTTGTTTAACTCTTTCTGTGTGATTTAGTTGCTGACCAAAAACCTTGTTCCAATGACTTGATTTAATTTGTATGAAATTTGATGTCGTTCAGGATTCACAAGTAAGACATTCATTTTATGGATCTGTATACGCTTTGCAGTTACTGATATTTTGAATTGGTTTTTAATTTATCCATATTGGTTAATAGATCTTTTCTTAAAATATAGTCTGTACCTAGTAGTGATAATTTCACTCTGTTTGTCGGTAAAATTTCGTGAAGTTTTTCTCATAAGTATCTTTTCATGAGTCTATTAATGAGACCAAAGACAAAGTCCAGAAATGACTGTGGTTTTCATATTCCACGTACATTGTAATTCCATTTCAACAGGGCTTTGTTTGTTTGTTTGTTTGTTTGTTTATTTGTTGATAACTTTTCAAATCTTTTCATAGCAACATTCTTGTCAGACAAACAATAATTTAGCAATATATATTTTTGTTGTATTTTATTATGATAATTGTGTTGATTTGCGTTAATTTCTTTTGGTGATACTGTTATCTCAATAGGATGGACTTTAGGTCATCAAGTACCAGTCGCAGTTTCTCTTCGCCGAAATAATAACGTTTTCAGGTACGAATTATCATTATTATTATTATTATTATTATTAGTAGTAGTAGTAGTAGTAGTAGTAGTAGTAGTAGTAGTAGTAGTAGTAGTAGTAGTAGTAGCAGTAGATGGGGAAATTCCGATTTTTCATTACTTTATAAATGAATTATCAAATACATTTTTTTAAACATTACTTTTTATGTAACCTTTAAATTGATATGCTTGTAGTAAAATGTTCTGTAATGTATTTTTAGATCATTCTTACTATGATCATTTATTATTATTCATTAATGGCAAATAGATAAATTAATTAATCAATTAATTGATACGGATAATGAGCTTATTAGTCTATTTTTGTTTAGTTTCTTTGTTTAGCATTTAATATATTTAATGCCAAAGCCATCTTTGTAGAAAAAGATTAGAGGTACTATTTAACCAACAGCTTGCAGTATAAAAGGTTTCCTACCTTTCCCCGAGGGTATTAACCCGAAAGTGTGTGTAATAGTCCGACAGGGGTTAGAATTTGTTTACTTCGAGCCTGTAGTTCAGCACTTTAATAATCAAACCAAGGGTACTTACGCGTTCATGCCAACTTTATGTTTATCTTTTCATGAATAAGTATTGAAAATTTAATTGAAATTAAATAATTTGTTGCTTATCAAAATATTTCTTTTTTTTTTTTTAGGAATATCATGGCATGTTTTTTTTTTTAATTTTTGTTTTGTTCACACATGGCCGTGCAAAAGTAGGACGACCAGCTGTGTGGGGATACGGGATGTTGTCCTGAGGACCTGCATAGAGCGATGAACGATAGGGAGGAGTGGCGAGAGAGGGTCAGGGATATCCGTGCTACCAGCACGACATGATGATGATGATGTTGTTGAAAACAAACATTCTAAATGAATAAATGAATTTACAGAATATGAGTTTTTCATTTCTTTTTAAAACTTATCTACATCTATCAATCCCTTTAACAAATATTATCTATCTATCTATCTATCTATCTATCCCTGTCACTTAACATCTATCTATCTATCTATCTCAAAAACATTCCTTCTTTATTTTTTTCAATGTATTTGGTTTTATTTCTCTCTGACCTATCGCATGATCTTTTTCTTCCATTTATTTTTCCGTTGTTTCTTCCATTCCATGAAAGTAAACGATAATCGTCTGGTTTAAAGCGTTATCACTTCGTCTTAATTTTCCCTTTGTTTGTTTGTTTGTTTGTTTGTTTGCATGCTTGTTTCAATTTTTCACGCTCATACACAAACACACTTACTTATATATATATATATATATATATATATATATATATATATATATATATGTAGCATTATCTTTTTGTTTCCTTTCTTTCCTCAAAATCAAAAGGAAATGGTCCATTTATTATCAGAGGAGATGAAAGGGTATAATTTTCAAACACATAAGTTCCTTTCTTCTTCTTCTATTATTATTATTTCATTCCTTGCGAATTTTTTACATCTGCATCTGGATTCTGAGGGATAGAAAGTTTCCTCGGGTCTCCAAGACTTTACTCTGTATTCTAGCCGTTTTTAACAAAGGTCTCGATGGTTTCGAGTCATTCTCTGATTTACAGTTTCTCTATTTTTCTTTCTAAGCCTTTGGGGATCGATCCAAACGTACCAATGACAAAATTTGTATTATGTTTCACTGCTTTTTAAACTCTTTGGCAAGGTCTAAGTATTCGTCTCTCTTTTCGCTGTTTTTTTTGTTTTTGTTTTTGTTTTTGTTTTTTGTTTTTTTTTCATTTTCACTCTGTGTTCCATCGAAACGGCAAAACCCCCTTGATAGCAAGTTATTGTTTTCTTAATTAAAACTAGGTCTGCAGGACAATCGGCGTGGTTGCACCTGATAGATTCCTATCTAAGGGCCACATTGAACTGTTTGACGTTTAAACTGTGTGCAAATTAATGACTTATATTGAATTGAATCTCCGTGAAGCCACCTCTCTTTCAGCTCTTCGGGTAGAAATCTCTGTTGCTACTTGATATTTCAGACGCCCACGCAAGTTCTCGTGGTCACACCGTTGCTCGAGGACACGCCTCTTTCTAGAATGCTACCCACGCAATTTACGCAGCATTTCCACCGAAACACCATCCTTCTAGCATGCCACCAAGCTAGAAGGAAGGTGAGCACAGGGAACAAAAAATAACAGGATATCCACCTGTTTCTAAAGTAAACAGGACGCAGGTGTTCCACACAGTTTATGCGGCATGTTAAAGGGGGTCTTCAAGTCAATATCCAACGCGAGTCTCGTCAAATCTCCAGTTCTCCCAGCAATATTCTCGTTAACCTCAACATTGTCTCAATCCTTCTTGAATTCATAATTCCCCTAATCTTATTGTTCAGTTCCCTGGAATGGTTCTCAATTACATTTCATAGACACGATAACTATTTTTATGTTTCATTTGAAAGTTAATGGAAAATTTAATATTTGTCGATTTTTCTTCTTTTCAATTCCAAATCATCTTTCGCTGGAATACTTACTAAGTCTCTAAAAATATTTCAGATGAGTAAATATTTACAGAGAGAATCTCAAAATAATCCTTTTACTCTTGACTACACATTAATGAAACACTTCGTAAAATATTAGTTTTTTGTTTTGTTCGTTTTTTTTAATTGTTTATTTATTTGGGGGGGGCTTGGGGGGGGGCTTCTTTGTTTTAGAGGGGGACTAATTGCTTTTTTATTCGCATAATACATGAAAAATATGACGGATGTTAACGTATGGAGCCACATTTCTTCCTACGATCAAAGTATTATCAGTGTGCTTTGCTTAGCATTAAAGTTATCTTTCCAACCCAATCCAACTTTCCTTGCATCTGTGTAGTATCTACTTACTCACCCATGGATCACAGTCTAGCACCCCAGATCCCTGATTCGGATCAGGGAAGTATGTGCGTATTCTGGTATCCCCATCAACAACCAATGTAGTATCTGTGCTTTCTGATTTGGAGCCGTGTAATATCTGGAGGCTTCATCTACGATCAAAGTGTCTCTACACCCCGACTCTCGGTTGAGGATTAATGACACTGTTGCTTACTCAGTATTTCCAAGTTAATCTGCTCAAACTGGAAAACACTGGCATATCATTTACATTCATACCTACGGTTATTTGTTTGGTTTGTTTTGTTTTTGTTTAATGGCATATCAACCTTTTTGTGCTATTTAATGCCAAATCCATCCTTCTAGATGGACGGTAGTGGTACTATTCAACCCATAAGGGGGTCCATACCTTTCCCAAGGGTATTTGTCCGAAAGTGAACGTAATACCATGACTGGAGTTTGAACTCGCTTACTACGATTCCGTAGAGCAGCACGAGGACAACCCCTTGTTTTTTTTTGTATATCTGCTTGTTTTAGCACAAAGTAAACATGCACAAAAGAAACACATTCGTCATTACCTATAATATTTATGGAATAAGATATGAATGCATTTGTCCGAATGTTACTGTTTTCAACGCAGATAAATAATGGATAATTCCGTTTTGATTGTAACGTAAAAAAAGAAATACACCAAACTTCAAAGAGAAAATAAAAAAAAGGAAATAAACAAAAATAACAAGCAAATGAAAATGAACAAAGGGAAGAGAAAAACGAACCAATAACGCTATTCACCGACGTTTATCGTCTGAGATAGATAGATAGATAGATAGATAGGAAGGAAGGAAAATACTGGGATAGATAGATAGATAGATAGATAGATAGATAGATAGATAGATAGAAATATGAAGAGAAGAATGAAGAGAGGAAAAGAAATAAATAAAGGAAAGAAATGAAAAATGCTTATTTTAGAAATTAATTTTGAAAGTTTATCTTTAAGCAAAAAATTGCGTGTTATTTCACGAATAATAAGATTCCAAAAATCAACAAATTATTCAATTTTGATACAATTTTTAGTTTTTATTCATTAAAATAGAAAAAAATTGAACATTAAAACCGAACCAGTCAAATTACATTTATTTATTTGCAAGAAAGCGAGTAATGAGTAATAACAGATAAAAAAAAGGGATAATCTTGAAAGTAATTTACAAAAAGATATATATTTATAAATTGATGAATGAAAATAAAAACAAAGAAAATCTACAAGGATTAGAATTTCTTCGGGCACAGCACATATAGATGAAATTAAAAGTCATTAATTGTGATTAAAATAGTTTTCATGGGAAATTTAGTTGTTGTCATTGTTGGTGTTTAGTTTTTGTTTTTGTTTTTTTGTTGTTTTTTTTTTTTTTGCTTCTTTTTTGTGTTTATTTAAATCAGTTTTGTTTTTGTGCACAATGTTAATCATTTTACATGGGAGCTAAATGTTACACCTGTCATTATGCTCAACATTAAGACAAAATATAAACTGGCTTTACTCGGGTATTACTTGTTGTATGTGTTTATGATAATGATAATGTTGAGTGGTCGTTGTTGTGTGTGTTTATGATAATGATAATGTTGAGTGGTCGTTGTTGTGTGTGTTTATGATAATGATAATGTTGAGTGGTCGTTGTTGTATGTGTTTATGATAATGATAATGTTGAGTGGTCGTTGTTGTATGTGTTTAGGATAATGATAGTTTTGAGTGGTCGTTGTTGTGTGTGTTTAGGATAATGATAATGTTGAGTGGTCGTTGTTGTATGTGTTTAGGATAATGATAATTTTGAGTGGTCGTTGTTGTGTGTGTTTAGGATAATGATAATGTTGAGTGGTCGTTGTTGTGTGTGTTTAGGATAATGATAATGTTGAGTGGTCGATGTTGTATTTGTTTAGGATAATGATAATGTTGAGTGGTCGTTGTTGAATGGCGTATCAACTCTTGTGAATGATTTAAAGCCAAATTCTTCCTCTCTCTCTCTCTCTCTCTCTATATATATATATATATATATATATATACATTCTCTTAACGCTCACTTGTACATAACGTGACGAAGAAAAAGACAACTTAATAAAAGAATAAGTATTTCATTCTAACCGAAAATAATACATTAAACAGAATGTAAAATAACGGAGATTGTTTCTATCCATAACTCAACAGTCTTCCCTGAGACAATAACAGAATCAATTTGAACCAAATGTATACCGGTGAAGCTATGACTGAAGTTCTGATATTAGTTTGGCATCCCACCAAGCTAAAGTGTGGCACAAGGCCTTTTTAAGGTGAAAGCCAGACTCAGGGCTGTAACCCAGAAACGCTCGGTGGTTCCAAAAATGCCTTTGGTCCCGTCGGCATAACCTGAAAAAAGACGCCTCAGGTGCCAAGCAATAAACCGAGCCCTGCCAAAGCAAGTGAGAGCCTGGTGGGATGCGTCCCTAAGGCTCAAGGTGTGTCCGTCTTATCCACGTGACACAAATACTGGGCTTTCCTGGCGTCCATGCCAGGCGGCCTTGACCAATCGGCTACTAAAACCAAGATACACCCGACCTGAAATTCGTATTGACTAACTCGGCCGGCCGAAGAGTGTCGAAGCCCAGTGGTAGGACTGAATTCCCCCTCTCAAACAGCACGGAACCTCTATTTATACTATCTGGGAATTTGCAATTTTCGCATACTGGCGATCGCTGTTCAAACGCTACTGTCTTACTTTATATATATATATATATATATATATATATATATATATATATATATATATATATATATATTATAATCGGTAAAATTTTACTGATCCATTATAAATTTATTTCAGCAATCTTTTTACAAGAATGTATTATCAGACAGATTACAAGATTTTATGGAGTTTTCATCGTTAACCCGAGGTGTATATTCTACATCACGTTAAACATTTAAGTAATTATAATTCAGCATATAAAAAAAAAAGGAATTTATAATACGAACCGATCATAATAATCCAATAGATTATGAATAAGATATTAACCGGTTAATTTGCGGAGTTTCCTCAGGATTTTTTTTTTAATTCATAAGCAAATTTAATTTTTAAAAAGTTGTTTTTTTTTTTAATTTTCTAAACTTTTTAATATTTTCTATATATTCTTTATATTTTGATATATATAAGAAACTTATTCCAAGAACGACAGTACTCAACATACCAAACGCCCTGCACAATCAAACACGTTCTCCTTGAGTGTAAAGTTTTTAATAACACCAGAATGCACTATTTCCACGCAAATACCATGAGAACGTCCACATGGATGATGTTTTGTCGTTCTTGAAAGAGACCGGTTATACCAGAAAATATAGACTTGGTTACAATCCTAAAAACACCACAAATTAATCAACCGAAAGCAAGTTATTACTGAATAGAAATATTATTATGTTTGTGTTAGTAGAAATAGTAGTGAGAAATAATAATCAAATAAACTAATGTCATATAGAAATACTTGAAAATACTCGTATGCAAGTAAATGAGTTGTTTGGTTTTAGTATGGTATCATCAAATTATGTGTTAACAAACCATACATATGATATGTATAAACAGGCTTTGGCATTAAATAAGCTATAGAGGTTGATATGGCATTAAATCCAACCAACTAACCAACAAAGAACCAAATTGTATAATCTCAATTCTAATTTAAATCTAATCAATTATTTAATTGTCCATCGTAATATTTCTATAATAATGGTTACGTAACTTAATTGCTATATTCAAGTTTATTTACGTTCTGAAAGTTACCAGATTATATGGGAATTCATATCCATCGAGCTAATTAGTCAATATCACAAAATTTAGACAAATAAATTATATAGATTTAGGATGATTATATTTATGAAATAATTTCCTGAGTATTATATATTATGATATTTCGTTATTTAAAAAAACAGTGAATCAATAATAGATACTTCTCATATAACGGTATAAGCTTAAATTGATTTTATCTAAATTCTACATTAAAGTTATCTGATTCACTAAAGGAAACATTAATCTAAATAAATCGATTTTTTAATTAAAAAAATAGTATTACTGTGTAGATTATTATGTGATTATTAGTTTTAAAATATTTGCTTTAAAGAATAATATAATAATATGATTATTACAATAATTATCAAATAATCATAAATTTACCCTTATATGTAAAGGAGTTGTTAGTATAACAATATATATTTGTATGACAGGGCTAAAATTTAAGTTGAATATTTATTACATTTTCAGATTTATGTCTCCATATAAAAACTATGTAGGTGTAAAATAGATTTGGTAATATTCTAAATATAATTTCTTCTATTTAAATTCATTATGGGGGACAAAAAATTAAATTTATTAAAAAAACTTTTCTTTTTATTTGGACTTTTAATGTTGTTGAATAAATTTCTGTGTAATGTGTAGATAAAATATCTTGATTTAAAAGATAATATCTTATAATCATAGATTGATCTTTTTATGTAAAAGTGTAGATATTATGACCAATATTTGACAATTTGATTAATATGTTTACAAAGTAAATTTGATATTTTTTTATCATAATGTGAATTTATTTCTATGTCTACATTTAAATATAAATTCGTTTCTCCTATTTGATAAATTCTTACTATCTTTACATTTCAAGATGTATTTTTTTTTCTTCATGGTATAAATTGCATCTAGCGCGTAAACTATATGTTGAGGATGATTTTTAATAATTTTCCAATATATTGTTAGGGGTTAATCCTTGGTCTTCCAATAATATTTAGATAATGAAGTTTTGTTTCTAAGTAATGGGTTATTAAAAGAGTGTTTATGGTTATAGTAGCTGAACTTCCATTTTAGCGAAGATACCCCAATGTATGCTTTTTCACCAAAATTATTTTCATGGGGGAAAATATTTGCGAGGTAAAATTTCTTCTCCAGGTTACAATTTTCATCGATTGAATATTCCTCTTTAATTATATATATATATATATATATATATACGTGGGGAATTCAATAAGTTTCAAACTTTTTTTGTACAGGCATTTAAAATTGGTGCAGACTCTTGAAAATTCAGTAAGCTATTGCTATATATCTTAGGATATGACTGACCAATTTTTATGATTTCAGGTTCAAATGAACTGCTACAGCAATAATTAGAATACACCCTGCTAAAGCCTGATTGTCACAGCTGGTGAATTTCAAAAATGCAATCTGGACGTGAGGACACTTTAGAAGAACGATATGCAATAAAATTCTGTTTTAAACTTGGAAAAAATGACACAGAAATGTATGGAATGTTTCAGACTGCATTTGGACCATTTTGCATGAATCCAGCATCGGTTTTTGAGTGGCATAAGAGATTTAAGGAAGGCAAGGAGTCTGTGAGGGATGAAGAGAGGTGTGGGAGGAGTAAGGAAGTCAATACACCAGAGTTGATTGGCCAAAGGGTTAGGGTTAGGGTTACAGTGTTGAGGTTTTAAAGGGGTTCAGGAAGAGATTCCTTGGGAAGAAGCCAGCATTTCCACCAGGATAATGCACCAGTCCACAACTCCATCCTTGTTGTAGACTATTTGACCAAGATCGGCATCAAGACAGTTCCTCAGCCTCCCTATAGTCCAGACCTTGCTCCCTGTGACTTTTGCTTATTCCCTAAGCTCAGAGGCTGTCGTTATGAGACAATTGAAAAGATGAAAGGGGCTGTGATGAAAGTTATTGACACGCTCATACAAGAGGACTTCCATGGATCCTCCCAGAAGTTGTTGGAACGGTACAACAAGTGCATTGCAGCCGGAGGAGATTACTTCGAAGGGGACTAGAATTTCATGTGTGTACTATCAATAAAAGTGCCCATACGAAAAAAGTCTGGAAACTTATTTAATGATCCTCGTATATATATATATATATATGATTTCTTTACTTGGGCTTTTAAAAAGAAGTATAATTTGTAAGTGAATAATTTGCAGAAAACATTATTTTTAAACGATCCAAACTTCATTTTTTGCACTTAGATGGTTTCAATTATTGCCATCAAACACTAATCGTTTTTTTTTTCATAGTAAAATAGTTTCAAGTATTTCTATCAAACACTAATAATTCTTTATTATATTGATAATTTGTTTGCATACAGATAAATGGTTTCAAGTAATCCTATATAATACAAATATTTTTATATAATATTAATCCTTTGTTTGCTCACAGTTAAAAGGTTCCAAGTATTGCCATTTAACATTAATTGTTCTATCTGTTCACTGTTAAATGGTTCTAAGTATTAATATTGAACACTAATAATTTTATTCAATATCAATCATTTGTTTGCACCCAGTTAAAAGGTTTCCGGAATTGTAAATGATTGAATTCTTAATTTGATACATAGATGGGACCCAAATAGGTACTTACACTCCAAATTCAAATGGACCTGGCTGTAATGGCAATGTAAGTTATGACACATTCCCCAAAACTCCAGGACTGGATCCTCACCATCAGATGTTTTAGTGCCAAACCAGTACTCTCTTCGTGAGCTTCTTATTACCCCCCACCCCTGCAGAGATGCAGTCAGCGAACTCTACAGCCCCAGTTGACTGGGTTGATTATAAGTATATATTAATTCCCAACTTAATTGTTTCATGAACCCAGCGGCATTGATAGGCGAGAAATCTGTTTTGTATTCATTTTTTAAATGAAAGGGATATGTTTTGTTTTCTCCACGACGGAATATCTATATGGGAGAGTCCGTCTTGTCGTAGGAAGAAATAAAAGAGGCAAAATCTTAGCAATTCTAGAACGAGAATTTTTAATTTTCTGTGGATACTTAGGAATACGGATCACGCATAGATAGATAGATAAGCTAAGAAAGAAAGAAAGAAAGAAAGAAAGAACGCTTATTTTGGAAAATTATTTTGAAATTTATTTTCTAACAAAGATTCCGTAGTATTCCTTAAATGAAATAAAATCTTCCCAAAATCAGCAAATTATTCCATCTTAATAACATTTTTAGTGCTTATTAATTAGCAGTTGTCTGGACGAGAGGAATCTTAGGTATCTTAATTATAACCACGAGAATAATTTTTTCTATTTTGTACTTTTTGGGGATGGAGTTTATCATCTGGTTACTTGCATCTTGCTGCCTTCCTTATCGGCAATTGAGTGACTGTTTGTATCCGTCATACTCCACATACTTTCCATAAAAAATCAGTATTTAAAATGTAACTTTCTATTTAGGCTCAAGTGCAGATAGAGTGATTGGGTCGTTAAGCAGTGTCCGATGGCTGAGAGCATCAAGAAGCTCAAAAAACAAGTTTGACTTCTGAAGAGGCCTGAAAGGAATCTATGTGTTAATAACTAAACTATCAAAATGCTTCCGTAGTGATAGCCCTAACTGCATTCTGTTACAATGAGGTTTAAAAAGAGATGTCTTATTAGGATTGCACATACCTGAATGGAATCAATGGTAATGTGGAATGTGTAACAGGATCAATGTCCCTTTTTGATCGTTGGTTTTGATCATTGTAAATCAATCATCCCCTGCTTACAAACAACAACCAATTTCTTTGTAAAAATCCCCAAAGCTCTGATCCTATACAACACCATCATAATCCTCCTCCTCAAATCATTCTGATAGCACGGAGTTCCCAGACAAAGAGTCCCGGTAATCTTTCAGTGGATGTTTTGTTTTGTTTTAAGGGGCGAGGATCTCCTCAATAGAATGTTGGTTGATTATAATCAGTGCTGCATTCACAGATGTGACCTAATATTCTTCCAAGAAAGAAGATACTTCAGCGAGTCCCAAAAAAGTTTATACTAACGCTTTTAAATTTAACTTAGTATAAGTCAAACTCTGACTTTTTATCTGAATCAGAATTTGCGTTTTAATCCAATTTATTTATGTAGCTACATTTTTCCTCGGTTTTTATGTTAACAATATTTATAACTTATCTCCATTAGACTCTTTCAGGTGACCATTTTTATCGCAATCTGTTGGCTTTCCATTAATTTATTTAATTGTTGAATAAGTCAATCCGAATAAGTCAATCCGAAAAGAACGAAATCAAAACGGATAACTTTTGAATTTCTTCTGGGTCTTTAAGATTCATGTAGAATTACTTATAATTGCTTTAAAAGTTCATTTTATCCACCGAGCCAATCACTATTTGACAGTTATTTGAGCTCAATATTATGCTCCTAATCTTCTTTTTTTAATTAGTCTAAGTCAAACTGTTTTTGTTTTTGCTTTGATTTTTTTTTTGTCTTAAAGTAGTTTTGATACTAATCTCATACTAGTTTGTACTGCTATGCTTTTTTAAATTTCTACCCAATTTCACTCTTTTTGTGTGTTTTTTATACTCTCTCTCTCTCTCTCTCTCTCTCTCTCTCTCTCTCTCTCTCTATCTCTCTCTCTTCGAAGCAGGCTAGTAGAAGAGTTTGGTTTTTATGTTATATCAACCATTGCAGGTTCAATGACGAACGAACACACTTCTTTAGAAAAATATATCTCTCACACTTTATTCTCGAAAGAGTTGATGTTTCTGTTGTGTGTGAGAGATGGGTGGAGATTGAGACAGACTACTATATTGACCCAAGTTCTTCTCTGGACCACAGTAGCACTTCTTCTGAATCTTGGCTTGGATTGCTCAACTGGGGGTCGCTCAGGGCCGTAGCCCTCAATCTGCAAGCTAGTCCTCACTCTGGCATTCCTGTCTCCAACTAACTTAACGGCCGCCGGCACCTGTGTATATTCTTTCATAACGTCCATTTGCTTCCGCTCTTCTTCCGCTTATTTACACAGGTGCATCTCTTAATTGACGGCTCGGTCAAGGGTCAATATATAACATTTAATGCCAAATCCATTTTTATACATATAAACAGTTCCATTTTTAACAATTTAGTTTAGCATAACTACGCTGTTTAAATATCCAAACAGTTCTATTTCATTTAATCCAGCTTAGCATACGTAGACAGTTTACTTCTATTTGGCCCATAGATAGGACCCCATCAGGTGCTACCACACCGGGACCTAGGCAAAAAAGGGATTCTCCGCATTCCCCAAAGCTCCAGTATTGCTAGAACCTCACCATCAGATTGTTTATTATCATAATCCAGGACACTCGTTTGGGGAGTCTTACTCCTCTCCAGAGATACAGTGGGTGTATTCTACAACCCCCGCTGACTGGGCCTGCCAGTAGAAGAGAAAATAAGAAGTTGTAGCTAACACTTCGACCACGAAGAACATTCTAATAAATAATACAACTTTTGGTGATCAATTAAGATATTATCTTCTTCTGTTTGTCCAGCTGCAAACTAAATGGAATTCCTAATTTTACTTATACACTTATTTTTTAAGGGAAGGG
>OY757914.1:101701061-101901061 GCA_963585895.1 Sepioteuthis lessoniana
GGGTTGTTTTATGCCTACTGGTTATGGAATCATGTACATTTGTATTTATACTGTTGTGTATTTATTTAAGAGTGTTTTTGCACAGTTACATCTTATCAAGTATTCCTATCTAATACAAATAATAGTACAAAGTTGTATAGTTTCAAGTATTCCTATCAAATACAAATAACTTACATGTAGTTGTTTAGTTTCAAGTATTCCTATCTAATACAGATAATTTGCACTCAGTTTTATAGTTTATTTTCACAGTTGTATAGTTTCAAGTATTCCTATAAAATACAAAAAACCTGGACACCGTAGTACAGTTTAAAGTATTCCTTTCAAATACAAATAATTAGCACAGCATAATAATAAATGCACATTTTTTATTCTTTTCCCCTTTAGTTATCTAGACATTCTCTCTCTCTCTCTCTCTCTCTCTCTCTCTCTCTCTCTCTCTCTCTCTCTCTCTCTCTCTCTCTCTCTTATGCTTTATAGTGTCAATTCTCTCTACCATTATCTGTTCCTCAATTCTCGCATTATTTCTTTCATTTCTCTCTCTCTCCCTCTCCCTCTCCCCACATTTTTTAATCATTCTATTTTATATAACTACGATTATTATCTTCACTATCTATTTCTCTCTTCTCTTATAATAGTTCCCTCTCTCTCTCTCTTTCACACACACACACCCACACACACATACACACACACACGCACATACACACACATACTTCAGTACCTTTACCATCTCCTCACTCTCCCTTCTTTTCTTCTGGGCACAACCCTTGTTTATAATTTCTTTTGGTCTTGTCTTTCGATCAGTCTTAAACATACTTTTTTTAAACTTACTTCTCTCTCTCTCTCTCCCTCTCTCTCTCTCTCTCTCTAAAATATTTTCTCCATTCCTTACCCCCTCTGGCATCTCTCTTGCAATGCCAAGCTGCTCCAAGCGACTGCTTATCGCCTTTAAATAATCATAGAGCTAGCAACCTTAGCTTTTATCTTTATGCAATTCGTTTGTCCATTTCAATATCACCACGAATCGTCGGTCAGTCTGATTTGAAAAGGAGCCAAAATGAATTGGTCTTCCATCATATCAGCATCTTTTAATCGTTGCCTTCCAGAAATCTTTACCCATATGTTTAGACATTCAACACGAAGACACACAAACCACATACTTATACATGGGTGGGTCTGCGTGTGCAGACAAGTGTGTGTGTGTGTGTGTGTGTGTGTGCATCCGTCTGTCTGTCAGTAAGTCCCCACTCTCTCTCTCTCTCACCTATTAGATTATCAACTATCATTTTTACAATCGTCTTCCGTACTCAGTCTCATGCATTATTTCTTTCCCCTGCCACACACACTTTCTTTCTTTCTTTCTTTCTTTCTTTCTTTCTTTCTTTCTTTCTTTCTCTCTCTCTATATATATATATATATGTTGTTTAAAAAACAAGAAACTTAGAAATTGTATTCCAAAATAAATTTATTTCGCTTATTGAAGCCCATGAGATGGATTTCAAGTGGGCTTTGGTTACCTTTTTCTTTCTTCCGTTAAACGCCGGCGATATATTTCACGTTATATCGCATTGTAATCTATCATACATTGAGAACTCATTCTTTGGATATTCACAGCCTTCATTTACTATATATATACATACATATATATATATATATATATAAGTAAATTGGCCGACTGTGACACGAAAGTTTCCTTTTCAATAACTACTACACCGAGGTGATGTGGAGGGCGCTACTCCGTCCCCTGCATTGCCCCACTTACCCTTCTTCCATACCTTATAATGCTGATGTTAAGCAAGGACGTATTAGGTACTATTTTTTGAGTCTTAAGTAAGACTTGACATGGGATTGAACCCTATTCTCAATCCATTATTTGACGCAAATCTAATATTCATGATTTGTTTGTTGTCTATAACAGTATCAAGCACTTTCTCTTGCAAACCTTTCTTTTATTATATATATATATATATGTGTGTGTGTGTGTGTGTGTGTAAGAGACAGAATACATACAAAATCAGATATATAAGATTAGAGATTCAGTGGAAGATAGGCAATCTAGGATTGCCTGGCAAACGATAAACAAAGTGAGTAGAAGGAAGAGCACAATCAAAGCTAAATTGAAAGCTCCAAACCAACATGAAAGAATAAAACTGTGGAAACAGAATTTCAAAAATATACTCGGAAACTCACCGAAAGTTACACATGAACCAATCACCAGAATTATTAGTAAGTAATTGGATATTAAACTAGGACCGTTTACTCAAGAAGAACTCGACTCAGTTCTTAGAAAAATTAAAAATAAGAAAGCCGCAAGGCTTGACTAGATTCACCCAGAAGTGTGGAAGACCAGACAATTCGATGACATATTGCTCTGACACTCTAACGCAGTCTATAATCAAAATCCGATAGACAGATGGATGAAGGGATGCATCCTCGCCTTCCCTAAAAAGTTTGACCTCGGATTAGCCAAGAACTACTGCGGTATAACACTTACACCCATAACAGCCAAAATTTACAATGCCCTACTACGAAACCGCATAGAACCCAAAATTGACAACATTCTTTGGTAAAAAAACAAAATGGCTTCCGAAGAAATAGATGCACGACCTCAATAATATTGACTATCCGTAGAACCCTTAAAGGCGTACGGGCAAAAAAACTAAAGGCGACAATACTATTTGTCGACTTTGATTCCATTCACAGAGGGAAGATGGAATAAATCCTACTAGCATACGGCCTACCAAAAGAGACCGTCGCAGCAATAACGATTCTCTATAGAAACACCAAAGTGAATGTACGTTCAACGGATGGAGACACAGAATACTTCGACATTGCAACAGGAGTATGCAGGGGACACGCTAGCCCCATACCTCTTTATCATCTGTCTTGACTACGAGCTTAGAACATCGATTGATAAAATCAAAGAAAACGGCTTCGAGCGGACAAAGAAAAGAAGCAGAAGGAACTCCGCAAAAACCAGTACCGACGCCGACTACGCCGATGACATAGCGATTCTCGCAAATATACCCAACCAAGCCGAAACACTACTGCATAGTTTGGAACAAGCCGCCGCAGGCATTGGCCTCCATGTCAATGCACACAAAACGGAATACATGTGCTTTAATCAAACAGGCGACATTTTCACACTAGACGGAAGCTCTCTGAAACTAGTAGACTTCACCTACCAAGGAAGCAGGGTCTCATCAACCGAAAAAGACATCAACACGCGGCTAACGAAGGCATGGACAGCTATCGATAAGCTATCGATCATATGGAAGTCATAACTGACCGATAAAATGAAACGCAGCTTCTTCCAAACAGCGGTCGTGTCGATACTGCTATATGGATGCACTACTTAGACGCTAACAAAACGGTTGGAGAAAAAGCTAGACGGCAATTACACAAGAATTCTGCGAGCAATAGTGAACAAGTCCTGAAGGCAACAACCTACAAAGCACCAACTATACGGCCACCTACCTCCCATCATGAAAACTATCCAAGTTAGACGAACCAGACATGCAGGACACTGCATGGAGAAGCAGAGGCGAGCTCATAAGTGATGTACTCCTATGGACCCCACATATGGCCGAGCAAAAGCTGGACGGCCAGCTCGAACATACATACAGTAGCTCTTTGAGGATACGGAGTGTAGCCCTAAATACCTGCGATAGGCTATGAACGATGATGATATACATACATATATAGTCCTGACTAAAACTAAGGTAAAAATTTGAAGCGTAAAGTTTGCCCAGTCGACTGGGGCTGTAGAATACACCGACAGCATCTCTGAAGAGGGGTAAGACGCCCCCAATGAGTGTCCTGGATTATGACACTAAACAATCTGATGGTGAGGTTGCAGTAATGCTGGAGATTTGGAGGATGTGGAGTACCCCTTCATTGCCATCGCTCCCACCTCCACTCTGGTCCCAAGTGGTAACACCTAATAGTGTCCTACCTATGGGTCAAATAGAACTACGCCGTGTACTAAACTGAATTACTTCAAATAGAACTGTTTTGACATTTTAACTGCATACTTATGCTAAACTGAATTGCTTGAAATGGAACAGTTTTTGTATGCTAAACAGAATTGTTTTAAATAGAATTGTTTTTGACGATTAAAATATACTTACGCTAAACTGAATTGATTGAATTAGAATTGTTTTAAAATTTAATTGTGTGTAAACGAAAACTATACTTATGATAAACTGAAATGTTTGTAAAAGAACTGTTTATGTAAATTGAATTACTACGACCAGAAAATTCGGTGAGTATGGTGGGCGACCATTGGACAGCTTTTTCTACCTTATTAGTTCTTATCAGCTGTGTATACTGTGATTTGCCCTACTTGAGATTGAACCAGCAGCCACAGAATGCAGAGTCGAATCTCTACCACTGAGCCACTGATCCACATCGCACACAAGTGAAGCCAAATTAACTAGTCATTCGGCTCTGCATTTTATGATTGCTGGTTCGATCTCCAACAGAGGAGATCACGGTATACACTGCTGATGAGACCTAATAAGGTCGAAGCAACTGTCCAGTGTTTCAGTGTGTCGTGCACAAGTGTTTGCCGAATTTTCTGGTCATGGTAATTCAATTTACTATATAATTCCTCTACTTAAAAAGAAAATGTAAAAAAATGGATTTAGCATTAAATAACCTATAAAGGTTGATATGCCATAAAATCCAAACAAACATAAAACGAAATGTTTTTTCATCCGTAAAATTCTTATATGCTCAATGCACGAATATGCTGAGGAATATCTAAATAGTTTTCATGTGTTTTCATGAAAGTAGTATAAAAAACTTAACGGCTGAGGATTTTCAGTTGTCAATCCTCAGGGGAGCTAGTATTCAACGTGTCTGACCTAATATAAACATGTATACATATATTGTCATCCACAGACAGACTGTTTCGTTGTATCACAACTATTCAGTGTCGCTAGACGTTTGATAAAACCCCGCTCAGCTTTGTGTTAGACTTCGTATCATACCGCTCAGCCCCAGTCAACATACGTCAGCTGAGGAATGGTTTTCAACACACATACACACGCATGCATATATATATATCATCATCATCATCATCATCATCATGTCGCGCTGGTAGCACGGATATCCCTGACTCTCTCTCGCCACTCCTCCCTATCGTTCATCGCCCTAGGCAGGTCTTCAGGACAACATCCCGTATCCTCACATAGCTGCTGAATGTATGTTCGAGCTGGTCGTCCTGCTTTTGCACCGCCATGTGTGGGGGTCCATAAGAGTACATCTCTTATGAGTTCGTCCCTGCTTCTCCAGCAGTGTCCTGCATGTCTGGCTCGTCTAACTTGAATAGTTTTCGTGATAGGAGCCAGGTGGCCGTACAGTTGGTGCCTTGTGGGGTGTTGCCGCCATGACTTGTTCAAGATTGCTCACAGCATTCTTGTGTAATTGCCGTCTAGCTTCTTCTCCAGACCTTTTGTTAGCGTCCATATAGCGCCCCCTTATAGCAGTATCGATGTGACCGCTGCCTGGAAGAAACTGCGTTTTATTTTATCGGTTAGGTCTGATTTCCATATAATCTATAGCCTATTGATAGCTGTCCATGCTTTCGTTAACCTCGTTTCGATGTCCTTTTCTGTTGATTCGGCGCTACTTCCTAGGTAAGTGAATTTGTCTACTAGTTTAGGAGGGGTTCCTTCTAGAGTGGAGATGTCCCCCGTTTGATTATAGCACATATATATCCAAACATTTTTTATTAACAGGTACTTCTACTCTGAGAAAGAGAGCAAGTCTCCTCTCCTGATCAGGACTCTTCTCCATATTCTCGTTGGTCCTAAAAGTGTTGTAGTCTGAAAGACCTCAATCAGATCACCAGTTCTTCCTGCTTCTTTTCTAGATTTTTGATGCCATTATTCCGAGAGGTGGGATTATGATTGGTGCCACTGTTAACTTTATGTTCCATAGTTTGTTTCCTGTTTGTTTGGTAATGGGTTTCTTTTTCTTTTTTCGGGGCGGGAGAGGTCTTATTAGTCTTTCGTTTTCCTTTAATTTCATTTTTTGGTCTGCCAAAATTGGGTGGTTCACTCGCGGAAAACATTTCTTCTTCTTCCTCCTCTTCCTCTTCTTCTTCTTCTTTTTGTTATTATTATTATTATTATTAGAGTTTTTCACATCAGCGTAAGCCAATGGTCTTTAACTGGAGTTTGAGTTACAGCAAGTCACCTCAAGTCTCCAGGACTCTTCTCAGTATTCTGGCCGTTCTCAATAATGTTGTTGTTTGGATGGTCTCCACTCGTCCACCAACTTCCAAGTCCCCCAGTCCCTTTTGTAATCCTTTAGCTATTGTTCCATTATTATTATTATTATTATTTGGCTTATCTGAGAGTTTTTCACACCAGCGTTAGTTGATGGTTTTCCACTGGAGTCTGAGTGACAACAAGTCTCCTTAAGTCACCAGGACTCTTCTTTGCATTCAGGCCGATCTCAATAATGCTGTAGTTTGGATGGTCTCCATTCGTCCTGCTATTTCCAACTCCTCCAGCCCTTGTACCAATCCTTTGGTGACTGTACCAAGAGCACCAATTACAATTGGTATTATCATCACTTTCATGTTCCACTGCTTTTTCAGTTCTCTAGCAAGTTCCAGGTACTTATCCTTCTTTTAGCTTTCTTTCAATTTTACTCTGTGGTCAGCCGGCTCTGCATAGTCCTCTTTTCGGCAGGTTCTCTTTTTCATTTTTTTTTTTTTTGACAATCATTAGGACTGGTCGTCTGGCTGAGATTCGATGATCTATTTGTATGCCAAAATCCGAGAGAATTTTATGCGTCTCATTTTCCATGAGGGATTCTTGGTTGTTCATATAGCATTTATTCGTTTGGTAAAATTTAAACTTTTTGCACAATTCCCACTGGATCATCTTTCCTACCCAGTCGTTTCTCTTCTTATACTCTTTTTGCGATAATCTACTGCATTCGCTTATTATGTGATTCATCATTTCTTAGCCATGTCCAAGTTATCATTTACTCTTTTGGAGTTTTTCACATCAGCGTCAGCGGATGGTTTTTCACTGGAGTTTGAGTGACAGCAAGTCTCCTCAAGTCTCAAGGACTCTTCTCAGTATTCTGGCCGTCTTCAATAATGCAATCATTTGGATGGTCTCCACTCATCCGCCAACTTCCAAATCCTCCAGGCCCCTTAGTAATCCTTTAGTTACTGTGCCAAAAGCATCAATCACAATTGGCACAATCGTCACTTTCATGTTCCATATTCTTTTAATTCTCTAGCAAGGTCGAGGTACTTATCCTTCTTTTCACACTCTTTCAGTTTTATTCTGTGGTCAGCTGGGACAGCAAAGTCGACTATTTTGCAAATTCTCTTTTTTTTTTTTGTTGATTATTATTTGGTCTGGTCTTCTGGTCGAGATTAGGTGATCCGTTTTGCATGTCAAAGTCCCATATGAGTTTATGTGTGTCATTTTCTAGGACAGGAGCAGGGTTTTGCATATACCATTTGTCCGTATCATTATTATTATTATTATCATTACTTTTTGAGTTTTTCACATCAGGGTTAACTGATGGTTTTTCGTTGAAGTTTGAGAGGCAGCAAGTCTCCACAAGTCTCCAAGACACTTCTCACTATTTTGGCTGATTTTAATAAGGTTGTACTCTCCACTTTCCCTTTGATTTCCAAGTCTTCCAGTCCTTTTATCAATCTTTGGGGATTGTTCCGAGGGCACCAATTGCGATTGGTATCACCATCATCTACATATCCCGTAGTTATTTTTTAGTTCTCTAGCAAGGTCTGGGGATTTATCTTTCTTTTCGCTTTCTTTCATTTTTATTTTGTGGTCCACTGGGATAACAAAGTTCACTATTCGGCCAGTTTTCTCTCTTTCTTTTTTCTGTTTTCTTTTCTTTTTTTATTGACTATCACTAGGTCTGGTCGTCTGGTCGAGATTAAGTGATCTGTTTGTGTCTCAAAAAACTTTATGCATCTTATTCCTCGGGACAGATTCTGGTTGTGCATATACCATTTGTTAGTATGGTCAAATTTAAAATTCTTGTACATTTCCCATGGATAACCTTCCGCACTCAGTCCTGTCTAGTCTTTGACTCTTTTTGTGCTAATTTTTTGCATTCGCTCGTTATATGATTGCTCGTTTCATCTCTATCACCACATAACTTATATTTGCCATTTTGTTGCGTCTTATCTATTATCAATATTATTATTACTACCACTAAAACTGTTACTTAAGGGAATCAATATTTAAATAGTAGTGTGGTGTAATGTAATCCACCATCATTAGGTTATCAAACATTTTGGAAGTGTTACCTATAGGTCACAAGTAAAAATTCGAATCAAAACCTTGGAAGAGAGGAAATCCAGTTGGCTTTCATTGATTGGCTAGAATGGAGTCACGTGGGATTTGAAAGCTACAATTTCTGAGCAGCGGAATACGGGCTTTCGGAATATAAAGTCGAATAGTTGTGACTTGGGTGAAACCAGCTCCTCTTTCAGGGTTGCGGTGTCAACGACTTATCATTGAAAGGGCGTCTCTATTCCACAATTGTCTGGACAAAGCAACTCCTTGTCTTTTCTTGGGAGGAGTGAAGCGGTCCGATCGAGAAAGAAATTTTGAATATCATCAAATAAACCTGAGCGATTTTTGTGACCTACGAGTCAGTCGGTCAATTTGTAAACACATTTTGTAGACACACAGTTAAATGATCTAACCGTTCAATTTAGCCTGAGCCATTTGTTTGCACTCAGTTTAAATGTCCCATAGATTGGACCTTATCAGGTACTACCACTCCGTGCCAAACTGGGAGTAATGGCAACGAAGGGGTACTCTGCATTCCCCAAAGTTCCAGAATTACTGGAGCCTCACCATCAGATTCTCTAATATCGTATCCAGGACACTCGTTAAGTGAGGGGGTCTTATTATCTGCAGAGATGCAGTTATTGTACCTTACAGCCCTGGCCGACTGGGCTGAGAAAATGATGTGTCGGGCAGTTGAATTTATGATTGATTGGTTGATTTTAAAGGCATTTGAAACTTTCTGAAGCTATTTAATTCTAATAGGTTAGGGAACCACATTCATTGTACGTCTATATCAACATTTTCGTGATTTTCTTTTTAGTTTAATTGTTTTCTTTTTGGTGCTACTGCTCATGGTCCTTTTTGAAGGTGAATCATTTTTCAATCAGATCTATTTGAGGTATAAATGAGACCCTAAATAGTAGGGCAGACTGATTTCTTCAGCCTTGGTGAGACAACTAGTCTAGGAGAAGGAAAACTCTGAATTCAAACCTGTTAAACTCCACTTAAAAATTGACCTTGTGTCATATCCTGCCCGAGCGGAGGGGTTGGTAAATATGATAAATGAGACCCTAACAGGTACTATCACTCCGAGTCAGAGTGGACCTTGAAGCAACGGCAATGAAATGGTGCTCTACCCTCCAAAGAATTCTAGAATTTCAGCTGTACAATCAGATGAAACTTAAGTTCATGCGTCAACATAGCCTAAATAAATATGACATTCGCTATTTTTTAATCCTGTTTGCTAACTTTTCACTTGAATTTGCTGTAATGAATACCCTGTTTATGACTGCAATAAACTATAATATTGTTTACATACAAGATTTTGGACAAACATTAAAGAATGGCATTGACTAGCAAAACAAAAACATTGACAAATAAAAGGAAACATGGATGAAATTTGTAAACCAAATTCTATATGGATGAAATAAAAACTTGATTAGATTAATGACTATAGTGCTTGCAGGAAATTAAAAATTAACTTCTGTCTATCCTTGTTGTTTTGACGATGGCTGAACGAATATTTACTCAAAAATCTAGACATATAGAAAAATGCCATTTATCTCAGATCCTTTTCTTTTTAGGTTTAACTTTTTCCAGACTGAGTTTATTTTGTAAATTTTACCAGTTTTACCAGTTTTTAGATAATTAAACTTAAACCGGATTAGTCCCCCTCTAAAAACAAAAAAATTAATAGAAAAGATTTTTACGACTAATTGTTTTGTGTGTGTGTGTGTGTGTGTGTGTGTGTGTGTGTGTGTGTGTGTGTGTGTGTGTGTGTGTGTGTTCATAAGATGTTCCTCTTTGGCAAATTGTCAGATTTGAAAAATTTTGATTTTCCATAATTTAGACGGAGAGTCCCATTTCCGATATAAATACAATGACGAAACTATTATTTTCAAATGGTAACTTGCAACAATTCCACAAAACCTGAAAGAAAGAAAATAAAGCTGTTGAGGTCAACTAAAATCCTGAAAAGAGTCCTGGAAAACTGAGATTCCAGCCAAAGACACCAATTCCCACTGGTATGAAAACTTGCATGTTCGTTGGTTGGTTTAATATATCAACCCATGTAGGTTATTTAACGCCAAATCCTATATATATATATATATATATATATATATATATATATATATATATATATATATATATTGTTACTCGCGCGTACTCGTTGGGACGACGAAAACGGTTATGTAAAAAGAATAATGAAAAAAAATTGGTCCCGGAATTATATAAAAGATAAACAAAAAGAAAAGCAAAAGAAGGGAACTCCTTCTCAAGACGCCAGTGAAAACGAGAAAAGACCACCAATAAACACACTCACGAAATCACAGAAGACAACACAAGTGAAAAATTTTAAATATAACAGGGTTTATTTACATAAATAAAGGAACTTAATGAAGGAAAGGAATACTAATATATATGTATATCTAATCAACGAACGAAGAATACATTTATGCGGACAATATCAGTTTATTAAAAAATCAAAAAAAGGGTTAACTTACAATACTTTGAATGAATGAATTTGAAGTGTAACCCAAAATTTGATCGGACAGAGTTCAATATATAAGAAAACTATTTTTGTAGATGAACATAGGCGAAATGAATTTAAGTCATTTGCGAACGCATACGATGTTTAAATGGGTACATGAAGAAAGTGTTCTAAGCTTTCAGTCATGGTGGTACTACAGGACCCTCTTCCCGGATAAATTGAATTTGGGTATCCTTATGAATTTTTCTCTGGCGCAGACATCAGGCGATGATTCTTAATATGGGGCGACAACAGTTGAGGAATTAAGCAGAATACCAGAATTCAATATTTTGTTGGTTTTTTTGGGGGGGGGATTTTTTGTGTGTGTGTCGGTTATTCGACAAGTTGACAGGACTCTCTTTTTTTTATCCATCTCTTTTTTTTTCTTTAACACTAAAAAGGTATTGTTTTTCCTTTTCTGTTGCTTCTTCTTGGAGACAAAATCGACATGACTTATCCAGCTTACGGTCGCTGGTATTCTATATCATGGACTTAAGTTCGCAGGAATCTTTTGTTGGTCACGTGTTTGATTTTCATACGTGGATGTAAGCTGGTGATGTCATAGTTTGAATAATGGTGTGATGTTTGTGACCTTGAGCAAAAGCAAACCGGAATTACTTCAGTCACTATTTGTAACACAACTCACTTTTGGCGGGAGTTTGAAATCAGGGAGAAGAAAGTTATATATTTTAGCTCACTGATAAATATTACTAAAGACTTTCCTTTTACTCATAAACTGAAAAACGAAAATTTTAAAAAATGCATTCTTGCTCGCTGGTACTTTTTTTTCTTACATGCTTAAAAAATCTGAAGCTGAGGTTTGAAATACTGATATTACGTCACAATATATATATATATATATATATATATATATATATATATATATATATATATACTAGGCGCATACGATAAGTTTCCAGACTTTTTTCGTAAGGGCACTTTTATTGATGGTACACACATGAAACTCTAGACCCCGTCGAAGTAATCTGCTCCAGCTGCAATGCACTTGTTGTACCGTTCCAACAACTTCTGGAAGGCTCCATAGAAGTCCTCTAGTGTGAGCGTGTCAATGACCTTCCTCACAGCCTATTTCATCTCTTCAATTGACTCATAACGACAGCCTCTGAGCTTAGGGAATAACCAAAAAGTCACAAGGAGCATGGTCTGGACTATAGGGAGGATGAGGAACTGTCTTGATGTCTATCTTGGTCAAATAGTCTGTAACAAGGATGGAGTTGTGGACTGGTGTATTGTCCTGTTGGAAAGGCCACTGACCCGATTTGAAGAGTGCTGGCCTCTTCCGACCGAATCTCTTCCTGAACTCCCTTAAAAGCCTAACCCTAACCCTTTGGCCAATCAACTCTAGTGTATTGACTTCCTTACTCCTCCTACACCTCTCATCATCTCTCACAGACTCCCTGCCTTCCTTGAATCTCTTATGCCACTTAAAAACTAATGCTCGATTCATGCAAGATGGTCGAAAAGCAGTCTGAAGCATTCCATACGTTTCTGTGGCATTCTTTCCAAGTTTAAAACAGAATTTTATTGCATATCGTTCTTCTAAAGTGTCAGATTGCATTTTTGAAATTCACCAGCTGTGACAATCAGGCTTCAATAGGGTGTATTCCAACTGCTGTTGTAGCTGTTCATTTGAAGCTGAAATCATAAAAAGTGGTCAGTCATCTCATAAGATGTATAGCAATAACATAGTGAATTTTTAAGAGTCTACGACAATATCAAATACCCATACGAAAAAAGTCTGGATATTATCGTATGCACCTCGTATATATATATATATATATATATATATATATATATATATATATATATATATATATATATATATAAGAAGAAAATAACTCCATGGGGAGAGAAAAAGAAAAAATACAATGTTGACTTCGTTGAAAAAAAATGCAAAAGAAAATCGAATGGGTTGCCAAACAATAACTGTTGAGAAATATATACACAAAGACTTTAAAAATGGTACTTGATACCTCCTTGCTAAACACTCAGCATTATAAGGTACCTATCAAGGGTAAAGTGGAGCAATTCAGGGAAAGGAGTAGCGCCCTCCTGTATACCTCGGTGTAGTAGCTATTGAAAAGAGAGCTTTCGGGCAGCCCTCGACTACAGCCGCCAACAACTTTTACTTATAAGAAAAACTCTATTTATTTATTAAGGCAAACGTGGCAATAAAAACAATTACTAATATCAAACGTAACTTGTTAAGTTAAGTTTTATTTGATTTCCATTTAAGATTAAAATTTAATCTGTATTTAATGTCTTGATATTTCTATATAGATTTTTTATTATTCTCAACCTTGTCATTCTAATTACCGTTAATGTTATTATAATATTTATTAATTACTATTTATTACATTATTAATAGTAAAAAGTAACTGTTATTGCTAATTTATCATTATTGTTATTTTATTTAGTTAAGAGAACTAAATATGTGACTGAAGTTTACTGCCGAGGTTTAATCGAAAAGGATGTTCTGAATAACTTCCTTGGAAATTCATTTAGACAGAGATAAATAGAAATGACAAAACAATAACAATTATTACAAATGATACTCAAATATTCACTTAATTTGTTAAAATTGTATGAACATTTGAATATCATTTATTTTCGATCTTCATAGGACAATACTGATATATATATATATATATATATATATATATATATATATATATATATATATATATATATGAGTATTGTCCTATGAAGATCGAAAATAAATGATATATATATACCATGCTTCTCAATCGGATCGAAAATAAATTATATATATATATATATATATATATATATATATATGCAATACATTTTCCCCAAAGAAACACTTAGCTTTATAAAAACGCAAAAGCAATTGTTCGCTCACCAGATGGTAACACCGACTCCTTTGACATTGTCGCTAAAGTCTTGCAAAGAGAGACATTGGCACCATATGTATTTATAATTTGCCTAGATATCGTTCAGCTATCGTCAATATATCTAATTAAAAAATGGTTTCACATTGAAAAAGACAAGAAGAAAACGATTCCTTGCCGAAACTATAACGCATGCAAACTACAAAGATGACTAAGTGCTTCTTGCAAATACACCGATCTAAGTCGAATCCTTGCTGCGTATCATGGAACAAGCATCTAGTGGTTTCATGTGTTTTGAACAACATGGAGCCATTCCTACATTAAATGGCCAGCCTTTGAAATTTATAGACCAGTTCACATACTTCGGCAGCAAAATCTATTCAACAGAAAGTGATGTCAACATAGGGAAGGCATAGACAACTATTAACAGGCTACCGACCAAACTGAAATCTAATATCTCCGATGAAATAAAATAGGATTTCCTCCTGGCGGTAACTGTAATTGTACTACTGCATGGATGCACCACATGTGTCGCATACTCCTCGAAAGGGTTGGTAAATCCATAAACTTTAATATATATATTTACCAAACCCTCCGCTACGAGTAGTGAAGAAAGTCAATTTTTTAAATGGAGTTTAACAGATTTGAATTCAGAGTTTTCTTTCTCCTTGATTGGATGCCAGACCAAGGTTAAAGAACCCAGTCTGCCCAACTATTTACCCATAACTGGAGGAAGAATAGCTGGATTCATGCCTTTTCTAACTGTAATATCGCTATGTGAAATGTAAATAAGAACGGCGACCTCGGAATCACTAAGAACTACAAAGACATAACTTTGACTATGAGAGATGCTAAAATTTATAATACTATGCTTCTCAATCGGATCTGACAAGAAAATTTTTCGGAAAAATCAGAGGGGCTTTTGGACATATATATATATATATATATATATATAATTATATTTCTTTAAGAAAAAACAAAACCGGTCACATTAGGATTATAAATTTATTGCCATCCTGTTATGGGTTTTTGGTATAAATCAAAAACATAAAAAAAATTAAAAGGACTTCTTCAGATCTTATGAATAAAATAACTTAAAAAACATATAAATTTTACCAATTCGGACTGATGGAATTACTCCCAACTCCGATTTAACTGGACTGAATAATGCTTTATATATATATATATATATATATATATGTGTGTGTGTGTGTGTATATTTCCGGTTAAAGATATTGGATTTACATTCCTATAGTTCTAAACTTGACCGTCGATGATCACGTGGAACAAAAATTCTAGAAAAATTTGATCCATAACTCACTTGTTCCTGAAACAAGATTAGTGGGACGACGCTAAATTAAATAGTTTTGGGAACTTGAGTGCGATATCGTACTTAAAAGAGTTCGTACTCCAGTCACACTATTGTATTAACTTTCGGAATATGAACATTGGAAAAAGTATAAAGTCCCTATCCCGCAGTTATGGGTTAAATATAATCTCTACTGTTTTTCTACGACAATGGCTTTGGAATTTAATAATCCAAGAGGGTTAATATGTCAATAAAACAAAGAAACTAATTCGTAAAATTCGTTTATTGCTTTTATAATGCTGTTTTCTGTTGTTGTTGCTGTTGTTGTTGTTGTTGTTTTGTATGGAAGAGGGAGTTTTTTGTTTCTTTTTGTAAATCTACTGTGTGCTTATTTTTGCTTCATTTTGTAAGTTTTCTTTCTTGGGGAATTGGATGGAAGAGTATTTTTACATATTAAGTGCTAAAATCTTGTATTTTATTCATAGTAAATAAAATCTTCTTCTTCTTCTTCTTCTTCTTCTTCTTCTTCTTCAGATTATCAATTACCCATCAGACTTTTCTCATCTCATTTTGTCCTTTATCTCTTCGGATCTTCCGAGCTCCACTGTGTTTTTTTTTTCATGTAAATATACCTATATGCGAAATCGAAACAAATTAATCCCAAATATTTCTACTCATCCTCTCTTTTATCTTTCTCTTGCTCTATCTTTCCTTAAAGAATTTTAAGGAATCGCAATGTGTACTCTTCCATCCCTTCCTACCTTTCAACCTTTCATTCATCATTTCTTGGTATCCAGACTGTCTACATATTTCTTTCATCTCTTTTGATTCTCCTTCTCTAAGCATAGCCACTTGTGCTTGAAATAAAGCTCTGAAGCGTACTATAATCAGTGGCTGATCATGATACTTTACCATTAAAAGTTGTTGGTAACCTGACTATCAACATCCTTAAACTTTCTATAGAGCTAGGTCAATCGGAAAATTAAAATCTTATCACCCAAAATATTAGTAAATCCTGAAGAAAAATTCTATATCGAAGGTATATATTTGAACTAAGCTTGATTCTTTTTTTTTAGGTGGGGGTGCAGGGTTTCAATATTTTTGAACAGTCATGAGCAACCCGCAGCCCACGGGCCGCATGCGACTCACGGTGCTTTCTGAATGACCCACCTTATTTCATAAGGAAAATTATGTTTATTAAATTTTTTTTCGTTTCGTTTCGTTTCGTTTCGTTCTCACTTGTTTATTAACACACTCTCTCTCTCTCTCTCTCTCTCTCTCTCTCTCTCTCTCTCTCTCTCTCTCTCTCTCTCTCTCTCACTCTGTTCAATTTTTTTTCTTCAATACTTGGGTCATATTTATATTGAATACACTGATTTTTTCAAGAGTTAATTTTTTTCTTTTAATCATTCCGTAATGCTGATCATATTGATTTCAACTATAATATTGTACAAAGACTTCAATCTTTATAGAAATTTTTTGACAAAAACAAAAAATTAACTTTGTCCGACGCGTATTGTCTTCTAAGATAAATAATACCAAATTAATTTTGTTTTGATTATATAATATTCCACAAGAAATATTTCTAAAAATCTTGATATCTTTGTTCTAAAAGAGAATTAACTTTTAAAAGAATTTTAAGGGTTTGATATCGTTGTTCTAAAAGAGAATTAACTTTATAAGAATTTTAAGGGTTTACTAAAAAAAATAAGTAAACCCTTGAAATTCTTTTAAAAGTTAATTCACTTTTAGAACAAAGATATCAAACCCTTAAAATTCTTTTAAAAGTTAATTCACTTTTAGAACAAAGATATCAAACCCTTAAAATTCTTTTAAAAGTTAATTCTCTTTTAGAACAAAGATATCAAACCCTTAAAATTCTTTTAAAAGTTAATTCTCTTTTAGAACAAAGATATCAAACCCTTAAAATTCTTTTAAAAGTTAATTCTCTTTTAGAACAAAGATATCAAACCCTTAAAATTCTTTTAAAAGTTAATTCTCTTTTAGAACAAAGATATCAAACCCTTAAAATTCTTTTAAAAGTTAATTCTCTTTTAGAACAAAGATATCAAACCCTTAAAATTCTTTTAAAAGTTAATTCACTTTTAGAACAAAGATATCAAACCCATTTAAATTCTTTTGAAAGTTAATTCACTTTTAGAACAAAGATATCAAACCCTTAAAATTCTTTTTAAAGTTAATTCACTTTTAGGACAAAGATATCAAACCCTTAAAATTCTTTTAAAAGTTAATTCACTTTTAGAACAAAGATATCAAACCCTTAAAATTCTTTTAAAAGTTAAATCTCTTTTAGAACAAAGATATCAAACCCTTAAAATTCTTTTAAAAGTTAATTCTCTTTTAGAACAAAGATATCAAACCCTTAAAATTGTTTTAAAAGTTAATTTTCTTTTAGAACAAAGATATCAAACCCTTAAAATTCTTTTAAAGTTAATTCACTTTTAGAACAAAGATATCAAACACTTAAAATTGTTTTAAAAGTTAATTCTTTTTTAGAACAAAGATATCAAACCCTTAAAATTCTTTTAAAGTTAATTCACTTTTAGAACAAAGATATCAAACCCTTAAAATTCTTTTAAAAGTTAATTCTCTTTTAGAACAAAGATATCAAACCCTTAAAATTGTTTTAAAAGTTAATTCTCTTTTAGAACAAAGATATCAAACCCTTAAAATACTTTTAAAATTAGAACAAAGATATCAAACCCTTAAAATGCTTTTAAAAGTTAATTCTCTTTTAGAACAAAGATATCAAACCCTTAAAATTCTTTTAAAAGTTAATTCACTTTTAGAACAAAGATATCAAACCCTTAAAATTCTTTTAAAAGTTAATTCTCTTTTAGAACAAAGATATCAAACCCTTAAAATTCTTTTAAGAGTTAATTCTCTTTTAGAACAAAGATATCAAACCCTTAAAATTCTTTTAAAAGTTAATTTTCTTTTAGAACAAAGATATCAAACCCTTAAAATTCTTTTAAAAGTTAATTCTCTTTTAGAACAAAGATATCAAACCCTTAAAATTCTTTTGAAAGTTAATTCACTTTTAGAACAAAGATATCAAACGCTTAAAATTCTTTTAAAAGTTAATTCTCTTTTAGAACAAAGATATCAAACCCTTAAAATTCTTTTAAAAGTTAATTCACTTTTAGAACAAAGATATCAAACCCTTAAAATTGTTTTAAAAGTTAATTTTCTTTTAGAACAAAGATATCAAACCCTTAAAATTCTTTTAAAAGTTAATTCTCTTTTAGAACAAAGATATCAAACCCATTTAAATTCTTTTAAAAGTTAATTCACTTTTAGAACAAAGATATCAAACCCTTAAAATTCTTTTAAAAGTTAATTCACTTTTAGGACAAAGATATCAAGCCCTTAAAATTCTTTTAAAAGTTAATTCTCTTTTAGAACAAAGATATCAAACCCTTAAAATTCTTTTAAAAGTTAATTCTCTTTTAGAACAAAGATATCAGACCCTTAAAATTCTTTTAAAAGTTAATTCACTTTTAGAACAAAGATATCAAACGCTTAAAATTCTTTTAAAAGTTAATTCTCTTTTAGAACAAAGATATCAAACCCTTAAAATTCTTTTAAAAGTTAATTCTCTTTTAGAACAAAGATATCAAACCCTTAAAATTCTTTTAAAATTAGAACAAAGATATCAAACCCTTAAAATTCTTTTAAAAGTTAATTCACTTTTAGAACAAAGATATCAAACCCTTAAAATTCTTTTAAAAGTTAATTCTCTTTTAGAACAAAGATATCAAACCCTTAAAATTCTTTTAAAAGTTAATTCTCTTTTAGAACAAAGATATCAAACCCTTAAAATTCTTTTAAAAGTTAATTCTCTTTTAGAACAAAGATATCAAACCCTTAAAATTCTTTTAAAAGTTAATTCTCTTTTAGAACAAAGATATCAAACCCATTTAAATTCTTTTAAAAGTTAATTCACTTTTAGAACAAAGATATCAAACCCATAAAATTCTTTTAAAAGTTAATTCACTTTTAGGACAAAGATATCAAACCCTTAAAATCCTTTTAAAAGTTATTTCTCTTTTAGAACAAAGATATCAAACCCTTAAAATTCTTTTAAAAGTTAATTCTCTTTTAGAACAAAGATATCAAACCCTTAAAATTGTTCTAAAAGTTAATTTTCTTTTAGAACAAAGATATCAAACCCTTAAAATTCTTTTAAAAGTTAATTCACTTTTAGAACAAAGATATCAAACCCTTAAAATTCTTTTAAAAGTTAATTCTCTTTTAGAACAAAGATATCAAACCCTTAAAATTCTTTTAAAATTAGAACAAAGATATCAAACCCTTAAAATTCTTTTAAAAGTTAATTCTCTTTTAGAACAAAGATATCAAACCCTTAAAATTCTTTTGAAAGTTAATTCACTTTTAGAACAAAGATATCAAACCCTTAAAATTCTTTTAAAAGTTAATTCTCTTTTAGAACAAAGATATCAAACCCTTAAAATTCTTTTAAAAGTTAATTCACTTTTAGAACAAAGATATCAAACCCTTAAAATTCTTTTAAAAGTTAATTCACTTTTAGAACAAAGCTATCAAACCCATAAAATTCTTTTAAAAGTTAATTCTCTTTTAGAACAAAGATATCAAGATTATGAGAGACTGAACGAGGGTCAGATTTAACCCGGATTTTAGATTTTTCGCACAGCTTTTATGGTTTCATGGGGCTCACCTGCAGAGAAATTTAGACTGAAATTTGAATTAGTTTTTCTAGTTTTATAAGAAATGGTAGTGCGTTGCCACCACAAAAATATTCAGCTATGGCACTTCTTCCTGTGTGAGATTTACTATTACGACCCTAATTGGTATAATGAAGGAAAACTTCTAAACTAATTGTACACTTCTACTCAAGGATTTAATTTTTGAACAATTTTTGAACAATATTTCTCGATATTTTGGCCTTTTCAATGTTTTAGATCTTTGACTCTGAAATGCGTTGTATATTTCTTCTTGTCTTTCTTTTAGTTTTTTTTTGTTTTTTTTTTTCGGGTGTTTTTTTCCTAATTACCCATCACTCTCTCTCTCTCTCTCTCTCTCTCTCTCTCTCTCTCTCTCTCTCTCTCTCTCTCTCTCTCTACTTGCTTTGGTTGTTCATTTTCTTTAATCTTTCTTTTCCTATTTTATCTATGTTTTTTCTTTGAGGTTTCCTTTTCCCACTACCCATTCCTCTTCTTTTTTCCTTTCCCTCTTTTCCGATTTTTGTTCGTCTTTAAAATCATCACTTTTACTTCTTTCTTTTTTTCATTCTGTCTCATTTACCTTTTATTGTTGTTGTTGTTGCTGTTGTTGTTGTTGTTGCGGGTGGGGGGGTGCTTCGTGTATTCTTCATCGTATTATTTCATTCTCTTTCTCGTCGTACTACTCCTTCGTTTGGCGATGATATCGTTTTATTATTTTTATATCTCCCTTATTTCTTCTTCTTCTTCTTCTTCTTAAAAAGCATTTTTTACTATCATTATTCTTTCAACCCTAATCACTCTTTTCTTCATTTTCTCATCCTTTTTCTTTCTTTCTTTTTTTCTTTCTTTCTGTTACTTCTTTTTCTTCATTCTTTTCTCTTCATCTTTTCCATTTTTTCTTTTTCCCTATTTCTTCCTTCCTTTTCATTTTCTGTTCTTTTTACTTATTTTCTTTTCTTCTTTTTTATTTTCATTTTCATTTTTATTTTCGCTTTTTCTTCCTTTTCTTCCTTTTCTTCTTTTTCTTCTCTTTCTTTTACTTTTTTCATATTTTTCCAGATTCTTGTTATCTTTTTTTCTTTTTCTTTTAATTCATTGTTTGCCTGTTTTTCCCTTTTTCTTTCTTTCTTTCGTCTTCTTTCTCTCTGTCATCTTTCTTTATGTGTTTCTACATTTCATCTATCTTCTTTCTTTATTTCTTTCTTTCTTTCTTTCTTTCTTTCTTTCTTTGTCTTTGTTTTTCTTTTCCATTATCCTCAGTTTCTTTACTTCGTCTCTCTTTATTTTGTGATGCTTTCTTTTCTGCTTTGATGTCCCCTTTTTTCATCCCTTTATTTATTTTTTTTTTTCGTTGTCAGTCTCTTTCTTCTTCTTCTTCTTCTTCTTCTTCTTCTTTGTCACGTCTTTTTCTTCTTCTTCTTTGTCACGTCTTTTTCTTCTTCTTCTTTGTCACGTCTTTTTCTTCTTCTTCTTTGTCACATCTTTTTCTTCTTCTTCTTTCATTTTTTTTTTTCTCCGTCTTTTCTTTCATCTTCAGCCCCGAAGATCCTTCACGTAATTTTGAGAAAGTCCAGATGAGATCTCCCGTAACGAGTCGAAGAAGCAATCATGTGGCAGGTGGTACTTGAGCAGTCCCCGTGGGCCGTCGAGGCAAGAGAGAAAGAGGTGAGAGCTACTCCGAGCCAATAAATGGAAGTGTATGGGGTCAGGGAGAAATTGAGTCTTTGAAAGGGAGAGTTATGCTAAGATCGGAAGGTGTCGTGTCGAGAAGGAAATGACATGAAGGGAAAGTGGGGGTAGAATAAATTTGCTTTCTTAAAAAGAATAAGGGCTAGATGACAGATATTTACTCCTAGGGGACATCGTATACTTTTCAAGTACGTACTGACTGGAAGGGAAAAATGATGATTGTGCAGCGCCAATGTCAAAAAGAATTTCTTATCAGTCTTGAAAATCAATTGAATTTTTGTTTAACTATTGAACTCAGCTCCTTCATATTTTTTATATTGTTAACATAATGTTTCAGCCGATCCATTCTTCAGCCTTTGACAGTATATAGAGTATTGGACAAAAAAACATACAGTTGACATAAGAAAATTTATCAAGACAACTGATGACACTTGATGTAGTTTATTAAAAGTTCGTACAATTCGTGACTACTTAATATTTTCAACGGTATCCATTAGCAAAGGACTAATCTAAGATTAGGTTATCATGTTAAGGAAAAGAATTTTATAAGATATTTCCTTTTTTTTTTTCTTTTTTTTTTTTTTTTGAAATTTTTTCCTTTTTTTCTACAACTTAGAGACGGAAAATAATCACTTCCTATATGCGTCAAAGCCATTGAAGTTTCACGAACCCTTTGAACAAAGAATCTTAAAAATTATGCTCCCAGTAAACCGGTGCTATGGAGTAGGGAAAAGAAAATTACCACCGGTATACCGGTGTAACGGATTAAAACAAATTTGTGGCTATAATAAAAAAATAGTTTAGTCTTTTCACTGTATGTTTTTGTTTTGTTTATTTGTGTCTTTTTTCTTATGTTGTTTATACTGCCATACATGTTTAAATAGACAAATATCTTATTGGTTTGTTTTGTTGATTAATGGTATATCAACCTTCTTGGATTATTTAATGCCAAATCCATCCTTTTAAAAGAGGTGCTATTTAACCCATAGTTGGGAGGATAAAGAGGTTCATACCTTTCCCAGGGGTATTTGTCCGTAAGTGAACGTAATAGAAAGACTGTGGTTCGAACTCGCTTACTACGATTCCACAGTCCAACGATTTAACCATTACGCCACGAGGACACCACCGTCTTATAACTAAAATAGTTTTCGTGCGTTGCTAATATTGACCACAATTTTTTATTCAATAAATATTTTGTGGCTCTTCTTAGATATTATACATCCGACGAAATGTGAAGAGAGGATTTACTGAATCTTTGTGATTCATGTAAGAATGAAAAAAAAACGAGTTTGTTTCTCCTTACAAAATTTGGTATGTTAATGACTTTAATCACATTTAGAATAAAAGGTGACTTCAAACCTTATCATTATAAATTATTTGTGTCAAGAATAGTTACTTGAACCTGGCGGTTAGAGTGCTCGGGAGAATGCGGTTCAATCGCAGGTCGAGTCATACCAAAGACTCAAAAAATGGTACTAGATCCCTTCTTGCTTAACACTCAGCATTATAAGGTATGGATCAAGGGTAAAGTGGGGGAATCCAGGAAAAGGAGTAGCGCCTTTCCCTACACCTCGGTGTAGTAGCTATTGAAAAGGGAGCCTTCTGGTCGCCCTCGACTACGGTCGCCAAGTTTACTTTACTTTTATTCAAAATCTTGACAATTATCAAATATCGATAACAATGACTAAAATAAATTCAGTAGCATCGAAACCACTTAGAAGGTTCATATATTGAATACTATTGGGATAATTATGAATCTAACTATTCTCCCGCCAGCTATAGGTAAATAGTAGGACAGACACGGCTTTTTAACCTTTGAATAATGACCGGTCTAGGAGAAAGAAAGTACTGAATTCAAACTGTTAAACTCCGCAAAAAATAGACCTTGTGTCCCATCCTGCTCATTCGGAGGGGTTGGATATATATATATATATATATATATATATATATATATATATATATATATATATATAATCTTTTCTTTTTGTTGGTCCAACGAGAGAAAATTAAATATTATAAAATGAATTGGTCTGAAAGGGAATTTGGTATTTTAGATTTTATTTGTTATAACCTTGCTCTACACGTATTTCAGACTTAATAGTCGTCTTGCTTAGCTTCCTGAAGATAAATATGAAGTTTCATTTTCATATATCAATTATCATATCTTGACCATTCTTAGAGAATCATAAAACCCCTCTAATATATTCTCAAATTGAAACATTTCGAACTCATCTTCTTTGGATATATATATATATATACATATATATATATATTGTCATCCACAGACAGACTGTTTCGTTCTATCAGAACTCTTCAGTGAGGCTAGACACGTAGGACACTCGAAGCCGGGATCGAAAACCATCCAACTTTACGTTAGACTAAGTCTCAGACCGCTCGGCCAACAAGCGTACCACGTTTAGCTAAGGGAATTGTTAAGGTATTTATGTAGCAACAGCAGCAGCCGTCTGTTTACATTTTTTTATACCCTATCGGCTACCATTAATTCATTGAAAAAAATTTTAACCAAAAATACCAAAATGCCTTTCAATTATTTTTTCACTTCAACCAGAAAAGATTAATCGAACAAGAAAAAGAATTAACGTATAGTTGTAGAGTAAGGATATAATCAATCTGGCGCATGGAGCGTAAAGGTTTTCGTCTTTGGAAATGGAATTGGTGACCCAAGTTCAAATCCTACTCGAAACTGTCGGCGTTTCTCTTCGCACTAATGAGCCTAGTAACGACATAAATCCATCCTTCTCTTCATTGCTCTAGTCAAATAGTAGGGTAGACTGGATTCTTTAAAATGATAAGGTAAAAATGATAAAATAAGGTAAAAATAATAAGGTAAATTCGAGTGTAGGGAAGACTCGAAATTCAAACCAGCTCTACTCCGATTAAAAATTGACCTTGAGTCAAATCTTTTGTAAGTCAGTGTGTGAACAGCATTCAAGTGGATTACTTCGAGAGAGATTAAACTTGAGTAAATTTTGTTCAGAGACAGACTACCAAAGTATTAAGGTAGCATATATATATATATATATATATAATGAAGATTAGTCCGCAGCACAGGTTCCTGTTGGCTGTCACAGTTATTAAATCTTCTCGGCGGCACCAAGTGTCGGCTCAGATCTGGGAAATTTAAATTTTTGCTGGTCGGTCAACACTGACATTTTGCTGTGTAGGAGTGCATAGGTTAAGTCGTTTATGAGTTCGTCATTACTTCCCAAGGAGTCCCAAGTTGTCTAACTAGTTTTTATTAGATGAGTTATATATATATATATATATATATATATATATATATATATATGTATATATATGTATAACTACATATATATATATATATATATATATATGTCATGAGTAGAATTCATTATGTATTTGTGGTATTAGGGACATGATTCATTTTGTAATTAAAGATATCACCGACGAAAAGTATTATATTTATCTATATGACGTGTATTGTGCAAATTCTATTACGTAATCCGTGATATTACAGGTAGAATTTATAACATAATCAACAGCATTTCTTACGGATGTGAACTAACAGATTAGTGAGATTTATTTTTGGCATTTTGTGGAGCATTCATGTTGAATCCTGCGTAGAAAAATACTGTAAGATCAACCAGTATGATGGACAATCGTTGAAATCGTTGGACGGTTTCTGTCAAGTGACCCAAACGGTTTCTAGAGTTAGAAATTAATTAGTCAGTCATTGAGAAATACTCAACTTGAGTGGTCGAATGCTTCAGCTTAGCTCTTATCATTAACTTCTCATTTAGGCCACAACGCGTAAAAATTAAAAATTGCTAATTGATGAAAGTTAAGTATGCATATGAAGCAGTGGTCGCGTTTTCATTCTTCAATAACGAATAAGAACAAAAATGGCAACACGAAGAAAACATCAAAGTGACCGAGGCGACAAGTCGAGGTGACTGAGCAAGAGACGAAGACCAAACTGAAGGGAGGTGAGGAAATGGTAGTGTTTGGCTAAAATAACGTAAATCGGCCAACTCTGTAATCTGTGATACCTCTCGACGGTGCTTAATGCTTAATCTGTGATACTGCGGGTAGGAATTGATATAAAATTCATGATGCTGTTGAGGCTTTGCTTCGTAATCTGTCATCTGGTGGCATCATTTATTATGTAATTTCTGATGACACAGGTACCTTCTATGATGTAATCTGTGATATCGCGAAGTATCATTTTTTTTTATGTAATCCGTGATTATGTATTCTGTCATATAACATGTTGGAGTTCACGCAAACAGCGGATGTTCAATCCTAGCACAGGTGCTCTCAGAATTCAACCATAGACTAAAAGCATGATTCTGAATGCTGATTTTCAAAGACGCGTGACCACTTCATTCATGAAGTGAGTTCAACATAGTGCACTTCTTTGCGTCATTGTTCGCGTCATTGTTCGCCAATGGTCCAGGAGACCGGGGTTCAATCCCAGGTCGAGTTATACCAAAGATTAAAAAAAATGGTACTTGATGCCGCCTTACTTAACACTCAGCATTATAAGGTAAAGATCAAGGGTAAACTGGAGCAATTCATGGAATGGAGTAGCGCCCTCCTCTCTGCTGCAGTGTGTTAGCTGTTTAAAAGAGAGCCTTCGGGTCACCCTCGACTAAGGTCCCCAACTTTACTTATATATATATATATTTAATCACAATTTGTATAAAATAATGGATAATAAAATATAATAGTATATATATGTGTATGTATATATAAAAAAACAGTACCTATAGAATGATGAATAGTAAAAAATAGTTTTTATATATATATATATATATATATATATATATATATACGCGGTGCATACGATAGGTTTCCAGACCTTTTTCGTATAGGCATTTGAAATTATCGTGGGCTCTTGAAAATCCAGTATTTTATTGCTATATATCTTATGAGATGACTGACTACTTTTTATGATTTCAGGTTCAAATGAACAGCTACAACAACAGTTGCAATACACCCGACTAAAGTCTGATTGTCACAGCTGGTGAATTTCAAAAATGCAATCTGACACTTTAGAAGAACGATATACAATAAAATTCTGTTTTAAACTTGGAAAAAATGCTACAGAAACGTATGGAATGTATCAGACTCCTTTTCGGCCATCTTGCATGAATCGAGCATCAGTTTTTGAGTGGAATAAGAGATTCAAGGAAGGCAGGAAGTCTGTGAAGGATAATGAGAGGTGTGGGAGGAGTAAGGAAGTCAATAGACCAGAGTTGATTGGCCAAAGGGTTAGGCTTAGGGTTAGGGTTACTATGTTGAGGTTTTAAGAGAGTTCAGGAAGAGAATCCGTCGGAAGAGGCCAGCACTCTTCAAATCGGGTCAGTGGCATTTCCACCGGGACAATACACCAGTCCACAACCCTATCCTGGTCACAGACTGTTTGACCAAGATGAGCATCAAGACAGTTCCTCAGCCTCCCTATAGTCCAGACGTTGCTCCCTGTGACTGTTTGGTTAATCCCAAAGCTCAGAGGCTGTCGTTATGAGACAATTGAGGAGATGAAAGAGGCTGTGACGAAGATCATTGACACGCTCACGCAAGAGTATTTCCATGGGGCCTTCCAGAAGTTGTTGGAACGGTAGAACAAAAGTATTGTAGCCGGAGGAGAGCATTTCAAAGGGGACTAGAGTTTCATGTATGTATTATCAATGAGTGCCCATACGAAAAAAGTCTCGAAACTTATCGTATGCACCTATAATATATATATATATATATATATATATATATATATATATATATATATATATATATATATATTTTAATTGCAAGCATGCGTGAGGTTTACTCCGAAGGAAACGAACTTAGTTGATTTTTTTCAATTCCACGTCAACTTCTTACTGGTTACTTAATGCCAGAAATGAATTCATTAGTAAATATCTCATTGCAATCAAAACTATATTTTCCATCTTCAATTCCATTTTTTATTGTACTTAAATAATCCATATTCATTTTTCGCACATAGTTACGAGGTGCATTTAATGCTAAATCATGTTATATATATATATATATATATATATATATAATATGATTTGGCATTATATATATATATATATATATATATATAGTAGCGAGCATAAAGATCAGAACGAGGTTGACAAAAAGTCTAAATACGTGATAACTCTTTATTTTAAAACTTCATAGAATACTTTATCAAGGAAAAATAAGGATATAAATGTAAATTATATAATTCCAAAATATAAAGCTCAATAAAATCTTTTTGATAAAGTTATAAGAATAATTATATAAAATTCCTAAAAAATAGATGATCAAAAACATCAAAACGATTAAAATAAACCAGTAAAATTTAATAATTATTTTGTATTATTAAAAAATTTGGGGAGGTAAGAATATAAAAAGGATTATTTTACTAAATTACACCGGTTCTTCACTGGCTCTTGCATGGTAAACATAGCAAAAGCATCTGTGAAACTATTGGAACTTTGAAAACAGATAGTCAAGTTAAGTAATGAAGATTCACTCTCGATTGGGGATATTTCAAAGCCTGTGGTGAAATCTAAAAGTGTTATTCATAGTGTTTTAAGCAAAATTTAGGAATCTGGGTCATGTGAAGCCGTGCAACCACCTGGGAAGCCTATGAAAACTACTGCAAGGGAAGACAGATGAATTGGTAATTAATCAAAAAAGGATCGATTTGCGACAGCAACCGCTATCTCTGAAAGAGCTATGGTAACCTTGACATCAAAATATCATGGCACAATATTTCCTGAAGACTTAATGAAATGAATTTGAATAGTTGAGTAGCTTCTACGAATCCTTACATTTCTAAAAAGAACAAAATGAACCGATTGAATTTACCACTGAACACGTCATATGGACTGAAGAACAGAGGGATTGTGCTCATTTCAGCGATGAGTCAAAGTTTAACCTGTTCGGTTGTGACGGGAAAAGGTTCGTTCGATAAATTTCGAGGAGGAAGTGTGATGCTGCTACAGGACCTACCGTCAGGCTATACAGTAAAATTAACGCAACTGTATACAAAGAGATATTGAAGAAACATGTTCTACTTAATTTGAGAACTGTCATTAACCAACCAACTGTATTTATGCAAAATAACGCTCGGTGTCACACTGCGAAGTCTGTTAAGACATTTCTTTCTGAGAAGGACGGTACTGTTATGGAGCGGCCTGCTCAAACCCAGACATGAATCCAATAGAGAATGTTTGGAAGTTACTAAACGAAAGACCAAAGGAAAAAATCCTAGAAACATCCAAGAACTATGGACTAATTTGAAAGGAGAATGGGAGAAAATATCCATTGATGAATGCAAGACTTTAATTCGCTTATATAGCAAAAGATGTCGAGCTGTTATTGAGAGTAAGGGTCTACACATCAAGTACTAATGAATTATGAACGCTATTTTCATTTAGATATGATGTATCCATTATAATGGTATGATTTTGCTAATTGTTATGAGGTTTTTAATCATCTATTTTTTTTGCATCTTATATAATTCTTCTTATAACTTTATCAAAACAAGTTTATTGAGCTTTATATTTTGGAATTATATAATTTACTTTTATATACTTATTTTTCCTTGATAAAATCTTCTGTGAAGTTTTAAAATAAAAAGTTATTTCACATTTAGACTTTTTCTTAACATTGTTCTGATCTTTATTCTCGCTCCTATATATATATATGTGTGTGTGTGTGTGTGTGTGTAAACGAACAGTTTGTTGGTAACTTTACTTTTAAGCGTGTTTTTTAACTCTTTTGTTGACACACAGTTAATAGGTTTCAAGTATTACTATTTAACATTAATAATTCTATTCAATATTAATCATTTGTTTGTATGCAGTTAGATAGTTTTAAGTATTGGTCTTGAGCATTAACACTTCTATTTATAAAGTGTTCCTAACTAACTGAACAATTTGCACTTAGCTGTATAGCTTCAAATAACTAATAATAATAATCCTTAGTAAATGATTGAACAGTTCTATTTTATCCATAGATGGGACCCTAACAGATATTGCAACTCCAGAGCAGTTCGGACTGGAGAGTAATTGTAATGCAAAAATACTTACTCCCTAAACTTCACAACGGATCATCGGATGTAGTTTAGTGTCATGCCCTAGACTCGTAGATAGATATATAGATAGAGAGATTAAAAGCACACAAATATGAAAAAATATTACCTTACTCTTTATCTATTCTTAAATTAAATGCTAAGGTATCATTTCCAATTTTTATATCAAACTAGCCACAAGTCTAAAATTTATCAAGGTTCCTTTTTGAGGTTATCAGCTGTACACCCATACACGGTTTTCTCTATCTGCTTTCGGGGGTGTCCTCGTGGTGTAATGGTTAAAGCGATGGACTGCGGAATCGTAATACGCGAGTTCGTACTCTAGTCGCGCTATTACGTTCACTTTCGAGCAAATACCCTTGGGAAAGGTATGAACCCCCTTATCCTCCCAGCTATGGGTTAGATAGTACCACTACTGTTCTTCTATGAGAATGGCTTTGGCATTAAATAACCTAAAAAGAGTTGATATGCCATTAAACAAAGAAACCAAACCTATCTGTTTAATTTAACTCACGCCCCGTTTTTTCAGTTCAATCTCGCCAGCTATGGCCTAAGACCACAAAAAATGTTGTCGACTAGCCTATCGTACCTTTTCTGGGAGTAGTTGAACTAATCCATGACTACTAGTTTTCTGCTGTTTAGAACAATGGGGTCGAAGTTAAAGGAAAACCGGCCGTGTTTTTTCGTACGAGGACCGGTCCGTCTGATCTTGGACGCGTCAATTAAGGCCTCCTGACATGCTGGAGACGCCAAATATGCATGTCGGATAGCTGAAACGGACTACTCCTTTGGCCTCAAGGGGCGTCCCTACCAAGCTTACGCATGCTTCGACAGGACCAAGTTTATTGCTTAGTGCAAAAGGCGCCGCAGTAAAGAAATGTCGACGGGGCAAAGAAGTTTTGCCTCCCATTCGAGCTTTAGCTCATGTTCGGCTCCCCTCGATAAAGCAGCCCTGTGTCGCATTTCAGCAAGGTAGAGTGCTGAATAAATACCTCTAATTCATACGAAGACCGGCCGCATTACTTCGTGGGAGGACCGGTCCGTGACTTAGACACGTCGGTCAAGGCCTCCTGTCATGCGTGCTGAGAAAACCTCGCATTTGTATCTGGTTGCTGAGACCAACTGTTAGATAGTCATTTACATGTTCATGCAGCATCACAACGACACAGCAATAAAGACAGACGCACGCAGAAAGACGCAGGAAGGAAGGACGCATGAGGGAAGACGCACGAAGACTTCTTTAACAACATATTTACCTCTCACTTTTTTGCAAGGGTTCGAAAGTGTTGTTCAAGGGTTGCATGTGAGAGGGAGTTGGAGACCGAACATAAACTTCATATTTTGACCCCACTGTTATGACCGTCACGTTGTGTCTTTCTTGTTCTCCTGATGTTGGGGTCCACTCCATCGGGGGTTTCCGAGGGCCCCCTCGGTCGGGTGTGACTTTCCCTACCACATCTCGTCTCTAACTCTCTGGAAGTCTGCTGGCAACTGCTTTGGCACCCCAAACTCAACTGAGTTAAATAATAATTCAACGCCCACACGATCGCCCACTGGATCTTTGAAATCGGATGTTTAATCGTCATCAAGCGGAAATAACTGTCATGCAGTTCAGATGTTACTCTCTTACGGTGCTTCACTGTAGTGGCACCGTTGGACCTTCACCTTGTCCCATATTATAAGCCTTGATCCGCCCACGTGATCTCTTTCGATTACTGGCCATTGGAATGTGTCACTTCCTTCCGGTGTATCACCTTGGAATAGCATTTTTGTGCTGGGTCGAAGGTCAAAATATAACACAACAACTCCTTTCGCCTCAGAGGGGCGTCCCCCTCACCCAAGCTTTCACTTGCTTTGCAGGATCAGGTTTATCTCCTGACGGCTCTCAAGGCATTTTTGAAACCACCGCACAGTCGAGCTTCGGCTCGTGCCCGACCCCCCACATTAAAATTGTTTTGTGTCATATCCTGTCTTAATGGGGAGATGGATAAATACATGAAGACATATGGACACATTGACGCAAACCGTCAATGTAATACCAATTCTTACCACTGTGATACGAACTACTAATTTGTACGTACTAGTGCACCAAAACATTCTTGGTTCCTGTGTACAACAAAAAGTCATCTCTATTCTTTATCTAAAAGACCTTCTCAACACGCACGTGACTCGAAACCACAAAAATTCGGTTCCAACGTTCCTACATTTTGTAATAAAATACAAGTTGTTTTAGAAAAAGTTCTGACTGGCAGAAAGGACACCTATACGCCGGTGGAAGTGTTTGTCAGTAATTTTAACGTATTGTAAAAGTTGTTTTTCTTATTCGTTTGTGCTTTTATTGTCATAATGTCGGTGGGGGGCTAAATTTTTTTTTTTCATTTTGTTCGTTTATATACGTGTTTAACATCCTGAGTTTTTATGGGGTTTTTCTTACTTTTTTTGTTTTGCTTTCGTTTTGGCTATTTTTTTTTTCTTTTTACTATTTCCTTTTTACTATTTTTTTGGAGCAAGGAACCGGTTAGAAAGATAAAGAAGAGAATGGAAAATGATATGAAATTCCTAATTTCTTTGAGGAAGTGTTTCTCTCACGCCATTCTTCGCTTCGGGTCAAAAAACAATCTATGATGTTATCACGCGAAACGGTGAAGATTTTAACGATCGTGAAGTGTACGCAGTACAAGGTACACTCTCTGTAATTGTAAAATGCGTGTGAAAAGGACTGAAAAAATTTCATGTCTGCGTCCTCTCTCGACAGCAAGCAATTTGCTATTTGTTGTGTTTAGAGAGAAAGGAGAAAGAAGAGAAAGGAGAAAATAAAATCGATATGAATGAAAATACTTATAGAGATAAGCATAACGAACAAAACAGACTGATTGATTGGTAAAGTGATACATTCATTGAATGTAATTTGTCAAAGAAAAAAAGAAGAAAAAAGAGAGAAAGAAATGTCAAAAATAAAAAAGCAAAAGAAAGAAAGAAAATGATTTCAAATGAAGAAAAGATGTCCACAAAGAAAGAAAGAAAGAAAGAAAGAAAGAAAGAAAGAAAGTGACATTAAAAGAAGAAAAAATGTCCTCTAAGAAAGAAAGAAAGAAAGAAAGAAAGAAATGTGAGACTTCAAAAGAAGAAAAATGCTCACAAAGAAAGAAAGAAAGAAAGAAAGAAAGAAAAGGATTTCAAAAGAAGACAAAGAAAGAAAGAAAGAAAGAAAGAAAGAAAGAAAGAAAGAAAGAAATATGAGACTTCAAAAGAAAGAAAGAAAGAAAGAAAGAAAGAAAGAAAGAAACTTATAGATGCGGTAGATATGTTTGAAAAAGAAATTTTATACTTGAAAAGAAAGAAGCAATCAAACAAACAAACAAACTGATGAGGTAGGTAGGTTGAAAAAAAGAAATTTTATACTTGGAAAGAAAGAAAGAAAGAAAGAAAGAAAGAAAGAAAGAAAGAAAGAAAGAAAGAAACTTGTAAAGAAAAAATATGGGAGCTCGAATGAGAAAGAATGAAAGAAGAGAGATGGAAAGTAAATAATAAAGAATGGAAAATGAAAGGAAAGAGAGAAAAAAAAAGAAAAAGAAAGGAAGAAGAAAAAGAAAGCTTTAAAATCGAAAAAAATGTTTAGGTTCGAAACAGAAAGAAAGAAAGAAAGAAAGAAAGAAAGAAAGAAAGAAAGAAAGAAGTTTTAATACTTAAAAAAAGAAACCGTAGAAGGGAACGACAAAACTAAGCTACAAAACAACGAGGATGAAAAATTACAGGAAATAAACAAAAACCAAGAAATTTGGGGATGAAAACTACAAATTAGACGATAAATAATAAGAGATTATAGATAGGCAGGAATAGAACCTGAATAAGAAAGAAAGAAAGATAGATAGATAGATAGATAGATAGATAGATAGATAAGTTACACGATAGATTCTTTAATTTTGTCCATCTTGTAATCAACGATCGAACATGGCGATTTGTTTGCACTGAACAAATATCGAAATTGTAAGTTTCTTTCAAGCCGTTCCTGTTGAACACTTTCTTAGCGACCCTGTCTTCCTCTGTTTGCACATGAGGATCACAATAAAAACTGGGAAACGAGATGAAAAAAAAAACCTTTCCAATCGTGAATCCGTCTTTCCCACGCGATGTTTAATGTACTTGATATATTTGCAAAATCAGAAATCGTGTTCGATACAATGAGAATCGCAATGTTTAACAATATTTAAAATTAATTAATTAAACATGTGTGTAGTTCCTAATGTCCACGGTTGACGAGAAGACCTTACCGACTAGTTTGAAAGCTTAAAGAGTAAAATTCTTACAGGATACCCACATACAATTGCCTTGAGTCATATTATGCTTGCTTAGAATTAACTTTTTACGAAAATGTCAATAGTGGCGTTTAAATTTAATCATATTTACCAACCCCTCCGCTCGAGCAGGATATGACACAAGGTCAATTCTTAAGCGGAGTTTAACAGGTTTGAATTCAGAGTTTTCCTTCTCCTAGACTAGTTGCCTCACCAAGGCTGAAAAACCCAGTCTGCCCTATTATTTACCCATAGCTGGAGGGAGAATAATTGGATTCATACCTTTCCCAAGGGTATTAGTGCTATGTGAAATGCAATCAGTCTCGTCCAGGATTTGAACTCGTGTCGCCGTGTCCATTTCCTTCGACGATAATCATTACACCACGGGCGTTTAGATTTAATCAAGCTTATCTAGAGTTCAAATCCTCGGCGAGACTGTTTGCATTTCTCATAACGTTAATAAACTTACGGAAGTTATGAAGTCAGCTAACAAGGCCCACTTGGTCCAATCCCGCACATGGTTTATTAAATCGAGAAAACAAAAATGGGAAGAAAAATAATTTTATGTATTCGTTTGTCCAACTATCACCTGAAGTGTGCGACACTAGGTCAGTTTTTAAACAGGTTTTCAGATGGTTTTTCTTTCTCTAAGACCAGTTGTCGCATGAAGGCTAAAGAGTCCAGTCTACCCTACTAATTATGTACTAGAGCCAGATACTGCTATGTGAAACGTACATAGAATGTTCATAACATATATACATAGAACATTGGAATCTCGAAACACGAAAAACACGACTTCTTAGTTCAGGTACGAAACTTTTTATTACCTTTGAGTTTAAAGGTTCTTCGACATAAGGAAAGAGATACATATTCTTTCTATTCTGGTTTCTTCATCTGCTCCCAATCTCATGCGACGCCCGTAGCGCGCAAATTCGTCTGGCCTCTGTAAGCAAGCGAAAGCCAACAGTCTTCTTCCGAGGCAGGACTCAACTCAACTAACTGACTTTTTCGAAATCCCCTTAATCCTCCGCACGCTTCCAGTGCGTGACGTCACCCACGCTCTCTTGCCCCATTTCCCATCTGGGCTATTGTGACATCTTTGAGTAACACGTTCGCTCCGTGCGCACGCGCGTGAACACCTATGTTAATGTTGCACCTAAGTAAGGTTTTCAGCCTAACTAAACTCAAAGGCGTAAAACGAAATCCCTCGGCCATTATATTATAATTAGGGTAGACTGGACTTCAGAAAACAGACAAAGGAAATTGCCCACGTGATGATAGAGGTATGGATGAGAAAACCTAAACAGAGAAACGGTAACTTTATTAATAAAAATTCATTAATATACATATTTACCCAACCCCTCCGCTCGGGCAGGATATAACACAAGTTCAATTTTTAAGCGGAGTTTAGCAAGTTTGAATTCAGAGTTTTCCTTCACCCAGATTAGTTGCCTCACCAAGGCTGATGAACCCCAGTCTGTCCGACTATTTACCCATAGCTGGAGGGAGAATAATTGGATTCATACCTTTTCCAAGGGTATTAGTGCTATGTGAAATGCAATCACTGCCGTCCAGGATTTGAACTCGTGTCGCCGTGTCCATTTCCTACGACGGTAACCATTACACCACAGGCACCTCCCTTTAATTAATTAATATAAATTAAATGATTAGTAAAATTATTCCCATCTAGACAACTGATCGTTCAGATAACTGTCGCGATCCAGACCCCAAACCAGTCAGAAAATTATACAACTAGTTTGGTTTGGTTTGGTTTTGTGGAACATTAACCATTATCGGTTATTGTTATGGGACCGTTACCTACCCATTGATGGACTCTTCCAAATCCTATATTAATCGAGAGTCAAGTACTCTCATTGTTGCGATGAATGTTCAGCCGGTCGTAGAGACTGGATATTCGACTAACTAGTAAGCCGAGCTTACGCCACCACTTTTCTCTATATCTTGTTATTTCAATGTATTCTTAAACTAAACCGTGTTCCGAGTTATCTTTTCATGGTCCCAAATTGGGTCCACATCAGTTATTTAATGTCAAGTTCTGTTTATATATATATGTATATATATATGATTTGTGAGCATTTTGTTGATAACTATTCATTCATTTGCACACTGTTAAGTGATTCCAAGCATTGCTATATAAAAACAATAATTCAATTTTGGCACAGAGATTCATATTTTGCTATTTAACACTAATAATTCAATTCAACATTATTCATTCGTCTGCACCCAGTTAAATGGTTCCAAATATTGGTATGTATCACTGACATTTCAATTAGACTGTCATTTATTCAAACTCAGTTATATAGTCAAAGGGATTTATTTCTAACAATTCAATTTAATACAGATCATTTATTTGAACACAGTTTAGATGTCAAACATTTGTATTTCACCCAATCAGGTACTATCACTCCGGGCCAGAGTGGACTTGGGATAATGACAATGAAAGGGTACTCCACATTCCCCAAATCTACAAGACAGAAGCCTTGCCATCAAATTGTTTAATAACATATACAGGACTCACTTTGTAGGAATCTTTCCCCTCTGCAGAGATACAGTCAGTGTATTCTACAGCCCCAGCCGACTAGGCTAAGTACTAGTTTATACATTTCCCCGAGAAAATTGGCCTTGTAGGTAGAGTGTTCGCCAATGGTCCAGGAGGCCTGGGTTCAATCCCAGGTCGAGTCATACCAAAGAGTTTTAAAATGGTACAGCAATTTAAGGTACGTATCAAGGGTAAAGTGGAGCAATCCAGGGAAAGAAGTAGCGACCTCCGCAACACCTCGGTGTAGTAGTTATTCAAAAGGGAGCCTTCTGGTCACCCTCGACTAAGGTCGCCAACTTTACTTGCTTTTTTGTTATAGAAAACACAAAAATCATATCTTACATTTAGAAAGTAATCATCATCATCATATCGTGCTGGTAGCACGGATATCCCTGACCCTCTCGCGCCACTCCTCCCTATCGTTCATCGCCCTAGGTAGGTCTTCAGGACAACATCCTGTATCCTCACATAGCTGCTGAATGTACGTTCAAGCTGGTCGCCCTGCTTTTGCGCGGCCATGTGTGGGGATCCATAAGAGTACATCTCTTATGAGTTCATCTCTGCTTCTCCGGCAGTGTCCTGCATGTCTGGTTCGTCTAACTTGAATAGTTGTCGTGATAGGGGGTAGGTGGCCGTACAGTTGGTGTCTTGTGGGGTGTTGCTGCCAGGACTTGTTCAGGATTGCACGCAGCATTCTTGTGTAATTGCCATCTAGTTTCTTCTCCAGCCGTTTTGTTAGCGTCCATGTAGTGCATCCATATAGTAGTATCGATGTGACCGCTGGACAGCTATCAATAGGCTATCGATTATATGGAAATCAGACCTAACCGATAAAATGAAACGCAGTTTCTTCCAGGCAGCGGTCACATCGATACTGCTATATGGATATAGAAAGTAATACTTGGAATCAATTAAGTTAGTTTACTTATGCTAAATTGAATTGTTAGAAATAGAACTGTTAGATCATTTAACTGCATGTATCTACAAAATGTATTTACAAATTATGTCTAATATGCATGTAAAACAGGATTTAGCATTAAATAACCAACCACGATTGATATGCCATACAATCCAACCAAACCAAATCCTACATATTCAATATATATATATATATATATGTGTGTGTGTGTGTGTGTGTACGCGCGCGCGCACGCACGTGCGTGTGTGTGTGTATTTGTGTGTAGAGGATTTGGCATATCAACCTTTTTAGGTTATTTTATACCCGTGGTGTAATGGTTATCGTCTTAGGAAATGGACACGGTGACACGAGTTCGAATCCTGGACTAGACTGATTGCATTTCATATAGCACTAATACCCTTGGGAAATGTATGAATCCAATTGTTCTCCCTCCAGCTATGGGTAAATAGTAGGGCAGATTAGGTTCTTTAGCCTTGATGAGGTAACTAGTCTAGGAGAAGGAAAACTCTGAATTCAAACCTGTTAAACTCCGCTTAAAAATTGACCTTGTGTCATATCCTGCCCGAGCGGAGGGGTTGGTAAATATGATATGATATGCCATAAAACTAAAACAAACCAAACAAACGAGAATTCTAAATGCTATGGGCCCTCGGGCATTATTTGATTGCCTGACCGCTCCATCCAACCTTGCTCCAAACTTCTAAGACCTGGCTATCTTTGTATTATCAGTTATTTTGATCACAGAAACATTTTCTTAGTCCCAGGAGAATCAGAAATAAGGGACCGGTCAATCCAGATCTCGCAGAGTCCGTTTCTCTAAAATCCTCCAAAACCTATCGGTTGGAATGAAAAATAAGTTGTCTTCCGAATTAACCAATTGTTTCATCACCCGCCAGGTACAATGAATTATGTTCCTTTAAACACGAATACCTTGACCAAATTGGAAAGAGATCTCAAGAGAGAATTTCAGTTCTCTATTAACTCTCACTAAGGAATAATCCTGAAGGTTCAACCGTTAGAAACACTCAGGTGACCAGAAACAAAATATTTCTTTTTATTAAACGGGTTGTTGAAAGAAATTACAAATAGTCTTAAAAAATAAAGGCAAAAAAATCCCGTTTTCACTGTATTTTGAGCTTAGGGAATCCTGTACATTGAATGTTTAAACTTACATTGTACCTTTAAATTTACTTTTTTTTGTCTAATTTGTTTTTTAAGTTTTTTTGTTTTTTTTGGTTTTTGTTTACATTCCAATCTAGTAACGGACGTTGGCATAATGGTTAGAGTGTTCGCCAATGGCCCCGGTGACCTGGGCTCAATCCTAAGTCGAGTCATACCAAAGACCCAAAAATAGTCCTTGATGCCTCCTTGCTTAACACTCAGCATTATAAGGTATGAATCAAGGGTTAAGTGGATCAATCCAGGAAAAGAGTGGTACCCACCCCTACACCTTGGTGTTGTAGCTATTGAAAAGGGAGCCTTTGGGGCCCCCTCGACTACGGTCACCAGCTTTATTTCCTTTTTTTATTCCAATTTAAAATAAATAATTTCCACACAGCTTTATGGTTTCAAGTATTCCTATCTAATACCAATTAATTTCTTCACAGTTTTACGGTTTCAAATATTCTTATAAATTACAAATAATCAGAACACAGCTTTATGGTTTTAAGTATTCCTATCTAATACCAATGATTTACACAACATTATATGGTCTCACGTAACTAATCTTAATGCAAATAATTTGTACATTGTTTATTGGTGTCAAGGTTTGGTTTGGTTTGGTTTCTTTGTTTAATGGCATATCAACCTTTGTAGGTTATTTAATGCCAAAGCCATTCTCCTTGAAGAACAGTAGTGGTACTATTTAACCCATAGCTGTGAGGGTATTTGCCCGAAAGTGAACGTAATAGCGCGACTGGAGTACGAACTCGCTTACTCCGATTCCGCAGTTCATCGTTTTAACCATTATACCCCTCTTATTGGTGTCAAGTATTCATAGCAAATGCAAAATGATTTTTGAAAAGATCTATTTGACCCCTACATAAGGGCTTTAACATGTACTACCAATCCGGGTCAGAGTGCACCTGTGAGTAATGGCAATGAAGAAGTATTACACACTCCCCAAAACACCAAAACTGGAGCTTTACCACCAGACATAGTTTACTGTCACCCACAGGACACACTTTTTAGAGAGGCCATTCCCATCGGTAGGGCATTCAATCAACGTATTCTGAACCCCATCGACAGGGCGGTTTATATGACTTTGAGCTATTATTCATATCTCATATAAATAATCTATACACAATTATATGGTAACAAGTCGTGAGATATTATTTATATCTCATACAAATGATTTATACACAATTACATGGTATCAAATAGTGAGATATTATTTATATCAAATGCAAATAATATATTTACACTTATCTGGTTTCAAATAGAGGAAATTTCAATGCTTTAAGAACCAATTAATGTAGGTAAAGTTGGCATCCTTAGTCGAGGGTGACCCGAAGGCTCCCTTTTCAATAGCTACAACACTGAGATGTAGGGGAAGGGGCAACTCCATTCCAGGGATTGCTCCACTTTACTCCTGATACGTAGCTTATAATCCTGGGTGTTCAGCAAGGCACTATCAAGTACCATTTTTGGGTTTTTGGTATGATTCAACCTGGGATTGAACCCCGGTCTCCCAGACCATTGGCGAACACTCTACTCATTATGAAATCAACATAATTGAAAAATAATCTCAAACAAACAAATCACTTTCACCCTGTTATGGTACGTTCACTTTTACTATCCCTCTAGGACAGTCCCTGTGGCGTAATGGCGAAAGTCCTGGAATGCGGCCTCCAAGTAAGCGAGTTCGAACTGCAGTCGCACTATCACTTTCCGGCTAATACCCTTGATTGTTTGGTTTCTTTGTTTAATGGCATATCACCCTTTGTAGGTTATTTAATGCCAAGGCTATTCTCATAGAAGAACAATAGTGGTACTATTTAACCCATAGCTGGGAGGATAAGGGGGTTCTTACCTTTCCCAAGGGTATTTGCCCAAAAGTGAACGTAATAGCGCGACTGTAGTACGGACTCGCGGACTACGATTCTGCAGTCCATCGCTTTAACCATTACACCACGAGGTGGACACCCCCGCTAATACACTTGAGTATGGTATGAACCCCCTTATACCTCCTACTGTGGGTTAAATGGTATCACTGCACTTCGTCTAAAAGGTTGTCTGCGACATCAAATATCCCATGAAGGTTGATATACCATTAAGCAAAGAAACCAAATCAGAACTCCGGAACTGGAGCCTCACCTGCGAACGTAGTGTCCTACCTAAGGCATGCTAGCAAATTTACTTATACGAAAATTATTATATGTATTTTTTAAAAAAGAAACTCTACACGAGTAATATGCGTCTCAATGTCAGTTTTCCTTCTCCTAGACTGGTTGCCACCCTAAGGTTAAATATCCGTCTTCCCAACTATTTATCGATAGCTGAAGAGAGAGAATAGGGCTATGTGAAATGCAGAGCCACGTCCAGGATTTGAACTCAGGTCACCATGTCAATTTCAACACCTACAACCATTGTACAACGATCGCCTCAATATTCTTCTTTTTTTTTTTTACATTAACATAAATAATGTTTGTTTTTTATATCAGATTTTTCTTCAGACATTGATCTTACGAATGACACAAAATTTAATACCATAAATTGCCCAGTCGGCTGAGGCTGTAGAATACACCGACTGCATCTCTGCAGAGGGGCAATCACCCCACTTCAACAGGTGTTCTGGATATGACACAAAACAATCTAATGGAGAGGTTCCAGTAATGTTGGAGCTTTGGGGAAATGCGGAGTACCCCTTCATTTCCATCGCTCCCAGGTCGATTCTTGCCCGGAGTGTTAGCCCCTGCTAGGGTCCTACCTATAGGTCAAATAGAACTAAACTGTGTACTTCTGTTAAATTCATTTGCTTGAATAGAACTGTTTTGACATTTATAATAATTACTTATGCTAAACTGAATTGTTTAAAATAGAACTGTTTATACGCAAAAAAATGGATTTAGAATTAAATAACCTACAAAGGTTGATATGCCATAAAACCCAAACAAACAAACAAATGTCATAAATTTTTCCCAAAGTCAATGGATGTTCCTATATTTTATGGGTGGGAAGGAACCCTCATAAAAATATAGGAACCTCCATTTCATAGTTTGCAAGAGAGTTGCAGTCGAACCTAGTAACACCCCGGTTAGAAACTGTTTGAACTTCAATATAAAACCCAACTTGAAGTGATCACGTCGAGAGCCATCAACCATATGGCAAAGACAGGCGGAAATCTCGACCAGCTTCGCAGATTCACTCCCAAGTCGAAAGGTTTATAACACCTTTTCCGACTAATCAGAAACCGTTGCAGGGCTTTCAAGTAAGTTAAGTTCTGAATCGCTGCGAGCCAGGCTGATTTAATCATGCAGTCAGAAAGAAATAGATCCAGGAAGAAGAATTGATCCAAAAAGACGGCAATTGACTAAACAACAGCCTTCGCAGAGATCTCAAACGATTACTAAACAGCAGGAGCCATTTCACAAGGTTACCAAACGGTCAATTGGAATCAGAAGCGGCAAATTCGAAGATATCTTGAACGGCCACGAAGCAGCAGCACACTTTGCAGAGATCTCAAAAGATTACTAAACAGCAGGAACGATTTCAAAAGGATACCAAACGGTCATTAAGAATCAGCAGTTGCAAATTCGAAGTCTTGAACGGCCACGAAACAGTAGTAGCATTCGTAAATATCTCACACGATTACTAAACAGCTAGAGTCATTTCAAAAGTATACCAAATGGTCATGAAGAATCAGCAGCAGCAAATTCGAAGAGGTTCTGAACGGCCATTACCCAGCAGCAGTAGCAGCAATGCCAACAAAGCCGAGACAACAAAATCATATCATGCAATTACACCTAATCCCTGTGCATCAACCGATTACAAAATATTAAATTCATCTCACGGAAGTCTCGTCTCCCAAGTATGACTTCTCACTATTTTATTCCTAGCACGAGATATGGTACCCAAAGGCGACAACAAACAAACAGACAAGGACTATTTCTAATTCTTCCGTACTGCTACCGAGTGTGCGTTCGAGTGTTGCACAAGGGCTTTTATATTGAGTGAACCAGGAGCAGAACCGTAGCCCATACATGTCCAGCGATTCCAAAAATGCCTTGGGCCCCGTTGGTATTTTCCTAGAAGAGGTTGCCTCAGGTGCTAGGCAATAAACCTACTCCTCTGGAAAGGGTTAGAGCCTGGGGGACAGCCCCTGAAACTCAAGGACCGAGGCTCTCAGCGACAAGACGCGAAAGCTGAGTCTCCCTGGCACCCGCGTTAGACAGCCTCGACCGACTGCCAATGTAGACAGCAAACCGAAGTGTATCTCAGCTCGATGGGTCAGAACTGCACGTCAAAAAGACAATGTAGACAGTGTGAGTTAAGCCAGCACTTCAGTACTAAAGTTCTCACGAGCATTTCTTCCTTATCATCATCAAGGCATACTAACAAAACAAAGTCCCTTGACCTTCTCCTTCTCTGCTTCTCTCTCTATTCGTCTATATCAGCAATCATACTTTGTATGTTCTCTAGACGGCATCTAGTGTCTGCACATAGCTGATAAATATAAGTTTTGCTTGACGGCTAAAACTTGCGAGTTTGTGTGAAGGAGTCTCTAAGAGAACGTCGCTGATGAGTTCGTGCTTTCTTTTTCCAACAAACGTGCTGCCTCCAAGTAAGCAAATTCGAACTTCAGTTGCGCTATAACGTTCACTTTCTGACTTATGCATTTCCCAAATGTATGACTTCTCTGATCCTCCCTGTTAAATAGTATCACTGCTGTTCTTCAACAAGGATAGCTTTGGCATTAAATAACCCATGAAGGTTGATATGCGATTGAGCAAAGAAACTAAACCAAATCTTATTTTTCCATTATAGCTTAATATGCCTTGCTCGTCTTTCATTGATGGTTTGTGAGATGGGAGGGAAGTGACCGTACAGCAGTTCTTTTGTTAGGTGCTGCTGGTATTCGTTCAAAAGAGCATGCATCATCTTTATGCAGTTCTTATCGAGCGTTTTTTCCTGGCTTTTCGTTAAAGTCCAAGTAGTGCAACCATACACTAGTACTGACACGACTTCTGCTTGGAAGAATTCCCGATTTATTTCATAAGTAAAATTAAATTTTCATATGATTGCTAATTTGTCAAGCATGTCATTTTTCAAAGCAAGAACCTGCCACTTGTAAGACTATTGCTGTACACTTTTTCATGATATACGCATTTATGCCAGATAAAGATAATCATATCGAAGCTAAGTTTAGTAAGTATCTGTTCTTGAATGAATAAGCAGGAACCGACATTGTTGATCATATAGGGCCATTATCTTTTTTAACAGTCACTTCAGAAATCCTTTCTACTCAAAGGCTCGTGAAGAAAGGTAGGTGTGCAGAGGCCGAATGTCTAATATTCTCAGCGAACAACAAAATGAATAAAAACAACAACAGTAACAAAATCTCACCCTCTTTTTTTCCTCTCTCTCTCCCTCTCTCTTCCTATTGGTTTCTTCTCTCTCTCTCTCTCTCTCTCTCTCTCTCTCTCTCTCTCTCTCTCTCACTCGCTCGCTCGCTCGCTATCTCTCTTATCTTGTGTAAGTGTTTTCATATCAATGCATTTACATTCAGCCAGCAATCAGAAAAGTCACGTGTCTTCCCTCTTCAAACCTTTGAGTTTTTCCCGGTGCTTTAGCAACAATGTCAAAACATTTTCCTTATTCTCTTAAGACAACTACCGATCTTTCTATCTCTCTCGCTAAGTTTTTTCATAATTATCTATCTATCCATCTATCTATCTATCGATCGATCAGTCTTTTTATCTCATATTGTTCATATCTACTAATGAGTCTTTTCATATCAATCTGTCAGTTTGTCTTTTCACATGTATCCAACAGTACTTTTATTATCATTCTCTTTATCAATCAGTCAGTCTTTTCACATATATATATATATATATATATCATACTGTTCATATCTATCTGTTTAGATAGGAATATTAAATAGCCTGCAAAGCTGGTAGACATGCTCATTGGATTTAAGCTTTTGGTCCATATTTGATAAGCTACACTAATTGCTTTGCTAGGGCTGTAGAATACAACGACTACTTCTCTGCAGAGGGGTAAGACCATCACTAACTAGTGCCCTGGATATGACACTAAACAATCTGATGGTAAGGTTTCAGTAATGCTGGAGTACCCCTTCATTCACATCGCTCCCAGGTCCACTCTTACCCGGAGTGGAAACACCTGATAGGGTCTTATCTATGGGTCAAATAGAACTAAAATGAGTACTTATGCTAAACTGAATTACTTGAAATAGAATTGTTTTGACATTTAACCTGTGTACTTGTGCTAAACTGAATTACTTGAAATAGAACTGTTTTTTCTTAGCTAAATTGAATTGTTTGAAATATAACTTTTTTTGACATTTAAACTGTACTTACGCTAAACTGAATTTTTTGAATTAGAACTCTTTGACTAAACGGAATAGCTCAAAATAGAACTGTTTTTGACAATTGAATTGTGAACTCATGCAAAACCGAATCGTTTGAAACAGAACTAATTATTTGCATAAAATGTATTTGGCCTTAAATAAACTACAAAAGTTGATATGCTATAAAACGCAAACAAACACACAACCATATCTATCTGCCATTAATATCTTCATATCAGTATTCTAAATTTGTTTCTTTTTCATATCTACCCATCTATCAATCAATCTATATATATATATATATATATATATATATATATATGTATGAATGTTTGACATATATATATGTATGTATGTATGTATGTTCAAATATCCCTTGGGAGACATGGTCTCTAAAGAAAATAGTGCTTATGTTTGTCTTACTTCTACAACTCTTTCTAGACGTCTTACAATGCACCTTAATGATTCTAACTCCATAGCTTTACATCTTAAAACCCATTCTATTCCTAAATCCAAGTTTCGAAAAGTTCTAGTTGAAAACACCTCTATAATTTCGCACGAAATTGATAAGCTACGACTACATATCGTAGAAGCTGTACATATAAAAGCAAAAAAAAATTTTAAACAATTGAAAACTGCGACAATGTCTTGAAATGCCTTAAGAATTTTTTTTTATATTCCGTATTTCTTGATAGTATTCTATTTCCATTGATAGCGTTCTGTTTTTTTAAGTTCATCAACAATTGAATTTTATCCAACTCTGCGTTTGCATAGTTTTGTTATGTTATAAAAACTAAAAAAACTTTCAAAACTCATTAAAAAAACACTCTTTACACACGCAAGCAACCCTTCCTATGAAGAGTCCCAAAGCCCTCGGAACAATTTTGGTAAATTCATCCACCAATTCCAATCTGAAACCAAAACACTTATCAGGAAGCTCGAAAGGGTCTTAATTAGATTTTATCGACAAAATGTATCTTTGCTATTTAATCAACCATGCTTAAATGAACGACTGCTGCCTAACTATATATATATATATATATATATATATATATATATATATATATATATATCGTACTGTTCATATCTATTTGTCTTTAATATCTATCTGTTTACCAGACTTTTCATATCTATCTATCTAATACTGTTCAAATATATCTTAGTTTCTATTTATCTATCAATTAATCTATGTATCTATCTATCGATCTTAGTCTATATATATATTACCTATCTCAGTCTGAACATATGAATGTATTTTTTCACATCTACCTCAGTTTATTCATATAAAGACCGGTCGACTGGGACAGTAAAATACGCCGACTGTATCTCTGCTTAGATGTAAGAGACCCCTGACGAATATCCTGCTTATGACACTAAACCATTTCATCGTGGGGCTCCATTGGTGAAGCTTCAGAGAATGTGGATTACCTCTTCATTGCCATTTCTGCCAGGTTAACTCTGCCTCGGAGTGGTAGTACTTGTAAGGGTCCGATTATGGATCAGATAGAACTATTTAATCTCTTACCAAGTAAGTAAAGTTAGCGACCGTTGTCGACGGTGACCCAAAGGCTCCCTTTTTGATAGCTACTACAACAAGGTGTAGGGGAGGGTGCTACTCCTTTCCTTGGATTGCTCCACTTTACCCTTGATCCGTACCTTATAATGCTGAGAGTTAAGCAAGGAGGAATCAAGTACCATTTTTTGAGTCTTTGGTATGACTCGACCTGGGATTGAACCTAAAACTCCCGGGCCATTGGTGAACACTCTAATATTCCCGCCAATTTAGGAACAACTGTGCCATTGCTGTATCAACGAGATTTTTCGACCCCGCTGTGACCCGCCGTGATAACAGTCGACGAAGGTGAAAACTGTCAAACTATTCAAAGATGTATTTACTACTACGTAACAAATAGTCACCGGGAGAAAGAAAGACAATATTAAAACCCAGACGACGGCGTCAACTAGACAAAAATAAGCAACATATGATGGCGGAAATAAGAGAGCAGACACAGACCTTGAATTTTTTCTTGGTTCTAACGTGCTTATCCGCACGGTCCAACGCCCCCTTGAAGTTGGGTCTTGTAAACTTTCGTCTCCTTATATCTTCGTGGCTAGTGTTCTATTGACATCTTTAGCTCATCACTTCTTGCTGTCAGCTTCCGAAATGACACGAGTCGTCCCCTCACTTCTGCCAATCGTGTCGGCGGGAGGGACATCCGCTTCCCATCGCTTCTGCGCATGCGTACCAGAATTTCAGACCTCCAGATTTCCTTAGTCATTTTTAAATATAATAAGAGCCTCGCCCTGGCCGTTCGGAGAATGTCTGTTCTATTTATTTATTTATACTCAATTTTCTATGAACCGTTTAATTACGTTACACAGCAAAATATAACAAAAAAGAGTTAAATACATTTTTAATACATCAATATTCTTTTTATTTTCTCACCGTCCAGGATTAATGTTGATTAGCAGTTCTATCTACACGTATCCTGTTGTCCAAGCAGCCATCTTGTCGTCACCAACTACTCTTTTTCCCGGAACAGTCAATCATTCATAAGGGGAGATAACTCTCCCTTAACACTAAGGATTATCATTAATATTTGATAAAATTGTTTGTGTTAAATAACAATGCTTGAAACCATTTAACTGTGTGCAAACAAATGAAATCTGGTTTGTTAAAAATAATGTAACCAATAAACTATTCACTTACAAATCCTATATGATAATATGCATACACAGGTGTTGGTTTTAAATAACCATGAAGGGTTAACATGCCATCAAACACAACCAAACCAAATCTATCCATATGTATCAATGAATTCATATCTATTTTCTGTTACCCATATCTAACTCACAGTCTCAGTTTTCACATATCTAACATGCAATCAGTCTCATCATATCTACATCAATCTGCACATATTTCTTCGTCTATTTATTGATAGCACAATACAAAAAGTAAAAGATTTTCAATACTTTGTAGATCTGTAACTTTATGTTCTAAGTTAATGTATAATTTAGAAAATAGTTATTACTAATCGTAACTACAGAATACAATAATAAGCGTCATGTCTCTTTCCACCAGCCATGAAAGCTGCTACATGCCACATTTGATAACGGACGATAAGGGAAGCATAAATTCTATCTAGTGTTAAGTAATCTCGTTTTAATGTGCGAGTTAACAATGGAAAAAAAATGTCTCCTTCAATCTGAGCCGCTTTTTTTTGTTTTTAATAAAAACTCGAATGAAAATGTAAATTGTAAAATCTGTCTGCGTACTTTGGATTGGTTTAGTTTTATGGCACATCAACCATTGTTGGTTATTCAAAGCCAAATCCCGTTTCATCATCATCATCATCATGTCGTACCGCTAGCATAGATATCCCTGGCCCTCTCTCGCCACTTTTCTCTATCGTTCATCGCCTCTGGCGGGTCTTCAGGGCTACATCCTGTATCCTCACATAGTTGTTGAATATGTGTTCGATCTGGTCGTCCTGCTTTAGCTCGTCCATACACATATGGAGTCCATAGGAGTACATCACTAATGAGCTCGTCCCTGCTCCTCCAGCAGTGTCTTGCGTGCCTGGTTCGTCTAACTTGGATAGTTTTCGTGATTGTAGGCAGGTGGCCGTATAGTTGGTGCCTTGTGGGGTGTTCCCGCCATGACTTGTTTAATATTGCTCGCAGTATTCTTGTGTAATTGCCGTCTAGCTTCTTTTCCAGCCGTTTAGTTAGCGTCCAAGTAGTGCATCTATACAGCAGTATCGATGTGACCGCTGCCTGGAAGAAACTGCGTTTCATTTTATCGGTCAGGTCTGATTTCCATATGATCGATAACCTTTTTACGCATTTATTAAACATATGATTTGTAAACACATTTTAGAGATACATTTTTAAACCAGCCTGAGCTCATTTTTTTGTACATAATTAGATGGTTTTAAGCATTTCTATCTAACACGAATGATTCTATTCAATATTAATCCTGTTTCTACACAGGTGAAGTAAATACAAGTATGGTTATTCAACAATGATCATTTTATTCAACATTATTCGTTCAGTAGCTCACAGTTAAATGATTCCGAGTATTACTACGTATGATAAACAATTCAATAAAAACATCAGTAATTTGTTTATACACAGTTAGATGATCCAACAATTCTATTTCAAATAATTCAATTTAGCATAAGTCATTTGTTTGATCGCAGCTGAAATGTCAAACATTTCTGTTTGACCCATAGATAGGACCCTATCGGTTGCTACCACTACGGGTCCTAGTAGACCTGGTAACGATAGCAATAAAGGGGTACTCCGCATTCCCCAAAGTTACAGCATTACTGGAGTCTCACCATCAGATTGTTTATTGTCATATCTTTGACACTCGGTTTGGTGGGGGTCTTACCCCGGTGCATTCTACACTCTCAGCAGATTGGGCTACTACTTAATCAAAGGAGCACCTCCGGTGATGTAATGGTTAGCAAGCTAGACTAGCAAACCTTCACGAGAGAGTTCGATTCTCACTGGGTGCCTCATTCTTAACTGGCCAACTTGTAGATGATCTGCAACAAAAAAAGAAAACCGGTTTTCATTAAACGGAAATAGAATCATGTCGTCTTTTCTAGGGTGACAATTTTATCGTCCCACCCTGTAAACGAACCTGACTTCTTTCTTGTACAGTTAAATGGTTTTAAATATTGCTATATAACAGTTGGAACGTAACACCAGTCATTTGTTTGTAAACAGTTAAATGGATATACATATGATTTGCAAGTGAATAGCTTGTTGGTAATTTCATTTTTAATCTTTTTTAAATGAGTCACAACTAATTTGTATGAACACAAGTACAGCAATTGTTTCTTCACGGTTAAATGGTATCAACTATTGAAATTTAACACTAATAATTCTATTCAATTTTAATCATTTGTTTGCTGACTGTGAAATGGTTACAATTATAGCAATTTAATACTGGTTATTCTATTCAACACTATTCATTCATTTTCACAGTTAAATTGTTCGAAGTATTACCATGCAATACGAATAACTCAGTTTAAGTAAACAGTTAAATAGTTCCAAGTATTGCTATTTAACACTGCTATTTCCATTGAACATTACTCATTTATTTACTGACAGTTGAATGACCAAACAGTTCTATTTCTAACAATTCAATTTAGCATAAATCATTTGTTTGCACTCAGTTTAAACGTCAAACAGTTCTATTCAACCCATGGATAGGACCCTTTCAAGTGCTACCACTCCGGGACAGAGTCGACCTGGGAACAATGACATTCCCTAAATCCCCGTGCTATCAAATGGTTTGGTTGTTTGGGTTTTATGGCATATCAACCTTTGTAGGTTATTTAATGCCAGATCCATTTTTATGCAAATAGTCTGTTCTATTTCAAACAATTCAGTTTAGCATTAGTACACACTTTGGTTGTCGAAAACATTTATATTTCAAGCTGTTCAGCTTCGTCAAATAGTTCTAATTCAGCTAATTAAGTTTAGTATAAGTACAGGTTTTGTTTACGCAGTTAAAAGTCAAAACAGTTCAATATTAAACAAATCAGTTTAGTGTAAGTACAATTTCAAAGTCAAGAACAGTTCAATTTCAAACAATTCAGTTTAGCATAAACACGCAGTTTAAATGTAAGTACGGTTTGTCAAAAATATTTCTATTTCAAGCTATTCAGTTTAGTCAAACAATTCAGTTTAGCATAAGTATGCCGTTAGTTCTATTTACCCATAGATAGGGTCCTATCAGATGCTACTACGCCGGGACAGAGTGGACCTGGGAGTAATGGCAGTGAAAGGGTGCTCAACATTTCCCAAAGCCCCAGTATCACTGGAGCCTCACCATCAGATTGTTTAGTGTCATATAGAGGACACTCATGGGGGGGGGGGCTTGCAGTCGGTGTATTCTACATTCCCAGCCTACTGGGTGACGTCAAATGGTTTATCATCATATCTAGGACACTCGGTGCCGGAATCTTACTCCTCTGTAGAGATGCAGTCGGTATATTTTACCGCACCAGCCGACTAGGCTAATACCTGATTTGTAAAGATTAACCAAGCTCTTCATTATCGAATAGAATGTTAAAAACGTTTGATTTTCATAATCACAAATGCTCCTCTTTAATTTTTATAAGCCTCGGTTGAACCAGTTTTGAAACGTAAACATTTGGAATGATCGCCTAACATTGAAAGCGATTGGAATTAATTACAAATCAATAAAATTCATCAACTATGTTTGCTCCTACACCCACTCATACACGCTCACATATTAGGGGTACCGTTGGGAAATTTTTAAAACCCCTTATCCGCTACCCAGCTATGGATTAAATAGCACCACAATTGTTCTTCTACAAGGATGTCTTTTGCTTTAAATAACCCATAAAGGTTGATATGCCATTAAACAAAGACACCAAACCTTGTATGTATATGTATACTAACTGCAATACACACATACACACACACACACACACACACACACACACACACACACACACACACACATATATATATATATATATATATACGTTGCCGATCGGTGAAGAGATAATACACATCCATCACGGAAAAACCGCTAGCTGCTTCTGTTATATGACCCAGTCGGCTTGGACTGCAGAATACACCGACTGCACCTCTGCAGAGAGGTAAGACTCCTGAAACGAGTGTCCTGTATATGACACTAAACGATCTGTTTGAAATAGAACTGTTGTTGACATTTAAACCGTGTCCTTATGTTAAAATGAATTATTGAAATTGAACTGTTTTGACATTTAACATGCGGACTTATACTAAGCTGGATTGTTTGAAATAGAACAGTTTTACATTTAACTGTGTGTAAACAAAAACTGTACTTATGCTAAACTAAATTGTTTGAAATAGAACTGCTTTCTGGCCTAGTTGGATGGTGCAGGAGAATACACTGACTGCATCTCTGCAGAGAGATAACACTACCCCAACCAATGTCCTACATATGACAATAAACAATCTGATGGTGAGGCTTCAGGAATGCCGGAGCTTCGGGAAATGCGGAGTACCCCTTCATTGTCATCGCTCCCTGGTCCACTATGGCTCGGAGTGGTAGCATCTGATAAGGTTTTATGTATGGGTTAAATAGAACTAAACAGTGTACTCATGCTAAACTGGATTGTTTGAAATAGAACTGTTTTTGACATTTAAACTGTGTACTTATGTTAAACTGAATTGTTTGAAATAGAACTATTTATATATATATATAAATGGATTTGGCATTAAATAACCTACAATGGTTGATATGCGATAATAAAAACAAAAGAAATTAATTCTTCTGTTATGACATGATCGTCTGTGGGGAAGGTTAGTGGTTGGTTGTTTGGGTTTTATGGCGTATCAACCTTTGTAGGTTACTTAACGCCAAATTCTGTCTATATGTATATACCTTTTATCAATGAATACTTTGTAGGTAAAATTTTCTATAAACAGGATTTCACTTGTTTGCACATGATTAATCAGTTTTAATTCGTCATATTTTTTCGTACAACCCTGATTCTCGCAAGAAGGACAGAACGTCATCCATTTTGATGTTTTCGAACAATTCGGTTAAACTAGTCACTTTGAAAAATCGCTTTCTGATGATAGCGAAAGCTCTGCATTCTATAAGAATGTGTTTAACCGTGCATGTTGTCTGACACGTCAAACACTGTGGGGAAGGAAAGTTAGAAAAGAAATGCAACGAAATTCTTGATAGATTTGAAAAGTGTTTATTGTTGTTTTCTCTCTCTCTCTCTCTCTCTCTCTCTCTCTCTCTCTCTCTCTCTCTCTCTCTCTAGTTTTTGTGGATATTTGTATAACATTGTATAATTCCTACTAAATTGGTTAATTGATAAACATTCTTAGATCCTCAAAATGTTTTTGTGATTGACTTAAATTAAACCTTTTAATGGTATTAAATACACGCACACAGGTATAGTGCTCATAATTTTGGAGGTGCTTGTCATGTAACAGTTATCATCGTCTGAAATGGACATGGTGACTCTAGTTCAAATTCGGGACAAGCCTGTTTGCATTTCATATTGCACAAATACATTTGACAAAGGTATGAATCTTACTATTCTTCCAGCTATGGATAAATAGTAGGGCAGACTGGCCCTTTAACCTTGGTTTAGTAACCTATCCAAAAAAAAGAAAACTCTGCATTCAAGCCTGCTAAACTCCGCTTAAAGATTGACTTTGTGAAGGGTGGTAGATGGCCGTACAGCTGCCTTTTTGTAGGATGTTGCCTTCTGAACTTGTTCAATACAGCTCGCAGTATTCTTGTGTAATTGCCGTCAAGCTTTTTCTCGATACGTTTAGTTAGCTTCCATGTAGTGCATCCATATAGCTGTATTAACATGACCGCTGCTTGGAAAACACTGCATTTTATCATATTGATCAGGTCTGACTTCCATATGAGTGATAGACTATCGATAGCTGTCCATGTCTTTGCTAGTCGTGTGTTGATATCATCGGTTGATGAGACGCTGCTTCCATGGTAGGTGAAGTTGTCCACAAGTGTCAAAAGCCCACCCTTTAGTGTGGGAATGTGGCCTCTTTGATTAAAGCACATATATTCTGTCTTGTCTGCGTTGACTTGGAGGCCGATACCATCAGCGACTCATTCCAGACTATTCGGCTCGTGTGGGTGTATTTGCTAGAAGCGCTATGTCATCTGCGTAGTTGTTTGTGCTTCTTTCCTTTGCCAGCTAGAAGTTGTTTTCTTTTCTTAAATCTATAGTTCTTAGCACGTAGTCTAGCCAGATAATAAACAGTTGTATGGCTTATATATCTCCTTGCCGCACACCTTTTACAATGTTGAAGTAGTCTGTGTCTCCATCTGGTGAGCGGGTTTTTACTTTCGTGTTTTTATACAGCATCATTATGACTGAGACGGTTTCTTTGGGGAGGTCGTACGCGAGAAGTATTTGCTCCATCTTCCCTCTGTGTAGGGAGTCAAATGACTTGGAGAAGCCACCGAATAATATTGTTGCCTCAAGGATTTTTGCACGTACACCTTTTAAAATTTCGACGGATAGTCAAAATTTGTGATGTCATGGATCGATTTCTCCGAAAGCCATTTTGGTTCTTTCGAAGTATTTTCTTAAATTCTGGGTTCTATGCGGTTGTGTAGTAGAACATTGTAAACTTGTTTTTCAAGCCACCTGCATTTGCAGGCATCAAAGGTTTCCTATTCTGTTATCAGCTGGTGACCACTTATCCAAGAATATTAGATGGGAATAAGTGTTTATTTCTTTGAACTTCTTCATTACAAATCAGAAAATTTTATTAAAAAGATTTTTTTTTAATTTTAGAGAAGCAGCTCTCAGAATTTCAAAACTTTACTAAATGCTTTGGTATTCTGATTAAAATAAAAATTTGTTTCTTTTACTATTTTCCCGTTTTTAAATCACAAAACAATGAGTTTAGAAGTAAATAATGTTCAAATAATTTTGATTAATAGTCATTTTGAGCAGTACTCTGTGTGTGTGTGTGTGTGTGTGTGTGTGTGTGTGTGTGTGTGTGTGTGTGTGTGTGCGCGCGCGCGCATGCGCGCTAATACGTATATCTGCGTATGAAAGCGCGTGTGATGCTTTTCTCGTTCGAAAATCTATTCCTCGTTTTCAAATTGAGTTCAATTTAATTGTTATCTCCCTTACAGTTTATTATTGAAGCCTTTGACAAAATGTTTTTTTATTCTAAAACCAAGAAAAAAAAAGAACCGTATTAAGGGGAATTAAACGATATTAAAGGGGATTAATCAAAATGACTTTTTAAAGAGTTATTTACCTTGAATTTTTTTAATCAAACTTAAAAATTATAAAAAGGAAAAGTATATTAGTATTTTGAAATTATCTCGGATAAAATCACGTCAATTTTCTCGATGTCTTCTCTTCGTAAATCATTGTTTCACATAATTCCTTAATGGTTGAATTATTCGATTGGCCAGTATAAAATCTTTTATTTAAGCTTTACTTTACTTAATTTAATCAAATTAATTAGAAAAACCGTTTTCACACAACAAAAAGACTGGCAATAGGATTTATTTTGCATCAAATGCTGTTTTCTTATCAAACCTCTCTCTCTCTCTCTCTCTCTCTCTCTCTCTCTCTCTCTCTCTCTCTTATAAATAAAATCTAACTTTCTATTCATGTTATCAATAAAGTCTGTTCTCTCTCTCTCACTCTCTCTCTCTCTCTCTCTCTCTATATATATATATATATATTTACACGTATATACAACACTGTAATACAGTGAAACAGTCTGTGAATGACAACATATATACTCTCCTGAGGGTTGAGCGCTCTCGAGAGGGAATTAACGGTTGCCACACGCCTAATGCAAACCTCTTCAAACGAATTTAGCACTCCGGTCTCCGTTAACGTAAAATGTAAACAAATGGAAAAATTTAATACAAATACGTTAAATTCCCCTGCTTACTTTAAGGCTGTTGGAGACTGTGAGGTTGCATTATGGCCAGGTTTCACTCCCAACAGAAGGCATCTCGCTTGTCTAGTCACACTAATGAGTTGTGATACAACGAAACAGTCCGTCAGTGGATGACAATATATGTATATATATATATATATAGTCGAGGGTGAACCGAAGGCTCCCTTTTCGATAGCTACTACACCAATGTGGAGGGGAGGGCGCTACTCCTTACCTGGATTGCTCTACTTCACCCTTGATCCGTACCTTATAATGCTGAGTGTTAAGCAAGGAGGCATCAAGTACCATTTTTTGAGTCTTTGGTATGACTCGACCTGGGATTGAACCCAGGTCTCCCGGGCCATTGACGAAGGGCAACCCAAAGGCTTCTTTTCAACAGTTATAACAGAGAGGGGTTGGGGAGGGGCCTACCTATTTCCCTTGATTGCTCCGCTTACACTTGATCTATACTTTATAATGCTGAGTGTTAATCAAGTACCATTTTCTGAGTCTTTGGTATGACTCGATCTGGATTTGAAACCCAGTCTCTCGGACCATTGGCGAACGTGTGTATGAATTGTAATATTATATCATCTGCCGTTATAGAACGTATGTGAATTGTAATATTATATCATCTGCCGTTATAGAACGTATGTGAATTGTAATATTAAATCATCTGCCATTATAGAACGTATGTGAATTGTATTATTATATCATCTGCCATTATAGAACGTATGTGAATTGTAATATTATATCATCTGCCGTTATAGAACGTATGTGAATTGTAATATTATATCATCTGCCGTTATAGAACGTGATCATTAAATTGTTATATAATAATGAATAACTGTTTTTAATTTACTTAATAAAATCCATTCTTATTTCATTTTTTGATATTTCATTACACATTTTCCCAGGGAAATAGTCTGTGCAGTATTAGGAGGATTTCCTTTCCAAGTATTTTTTTCTCATGATCGAGTAAACCACGAAATTGAGAAAATATGAAAAAGGATACAAGAAACCGTTCAATTTTTATGGATCGTGAAAGGTACAATATATTCTCATATAGGAAGAACACAAGAAAGTTCCTTTTTTTTTGCTGGTAAAGAAGAGAAAGAGGAAAGTTAAAATATATGGCTTCTCAGCTGGTGATCTTGTTGAAGGTTGCAAAGATACTGACACAAAATAGCGTGGGATTTCTTTATAAATTGATTGATATGCATGTGGCTGGTTGAAAGAATGTTGTCAAGAAACCTGAGTGTTATTTAAAAGTCATCCCCTCAATAGAATCTGTGGATGGTGACTGCAGGCGCACCAACAGCATACGACTTGTTACCTTTATTTTTCATGTCACATACACTAGCAGATATCAAAGGATTCTAATTCTGTCGTCTGCCTGAGACCATCAGAACAATCACATATCATAGAAAATGAGACAGGAATAGGGGTTTGTTTATTTGAATTTCTTCATTACAAATCAGATAAAGTGAGAAAAAAGAGGAAATGTAAATTGAGTGACAGAGGCCTAGATAGATTAATTTTCATCTTACTTATTCATGGATATGTTGTTTTTTTCTTATTTTTTCGCTTTATTTTATAATGTTCGGAACTAATTCTTCATCGCCACTTTTGTAATGTATATGTCTTACACTCCTATGATTCAAAATGGACGTTATGCCACTTGTTCCGGAAACAAAGATGAGGGACGTAAACAATCAGTCTCGGGAACGCATTGGCCAGGAGAACCACGTGGTTATCGCTGTAACACTATGTAGGTGGTCCGCCAAGCGGACGATCCCTTTGTCTGTTTTGGCACGAAACCAAACAAAGGGTTTTGGACTCGAGATCTCGGGTGACCGGAAGTAGGAAGGTAACGCCGGTCAGAGAGTTGGACAAAGGAGCTTGAGGAGGCAGTTGGCGAGGGACGACGGAGAGACCAGTCGACACCGGAGCAGAGAGACGAGTCGAATGAGATGAGGTCCAGAGCAGTGAGGGAAGACGAGTCAAGATGAGTCGGCATTCCAGTAGCGTTGTAGAATTTTCGCTAGAAACCCACGCTAGCGTTAGTCTACATATGCACAATGTTACATAACTTCCCTTCTGCACTTGAGTTAACCCCAGGCATATTGTTCGTTTGTTCTTTTTTTTCCCGCTCCCTCGATTGTATTTCTTGTAGCGTTAAAGAAATGTGCGATGCCCCTATCGGAACCACTAGTTGATCACCTGCCGTAAAGTGAAATGGTTCGAAGAAGTGACGTATCGGGGGGCCGAGGGGGTATCGTCACAGTGCCTAAAACTACGTCCACCATTTCAATTTCGTCCCACGTTTTTGGAGCCTACTCCATGACAAGAATCCTCTATAGATACTTCGTCTTCCAAAACTCGTCCTCTTTTTCACATTTCCACTTACAGGGGCCAACACACTCTCTCCAGTATGACTTCCAGAAAGAACACTATCACTCTCTCATTTCAACTAACAGCAGTCAACCGCCACAAAAATGTATACGCCATGCAAATATTCTCTGACTTGTTACATCTTGTTACATGAGAAACTCAACACTTCCAAAGGAGTCATCAGGGGTAGGGAGTCGGCATTATCTACCGAAGAGGAGATAACATTAGACCTGGGAAAACCGGGAATTACAAATATAAGAAGAATCTCCATTAGAAAAGGCGAAGAACGAATCCAGATCAGCACTTACATCCTCACTTTTAACAAGCCCCATACTCCCAAGCATGTAAAGACTGGCTATTGTCTTGAGAGATTTGAGCAGTGCGTCCCAGATCCCCTTAGGTGCTTCAAATGCCAAAGATATGGACACCATAGGGAAGCCGTTAAAGGACGGCACATATTTGCCAAATGTGGTGAAAAGGACCCGGACCTCTTGGAGGAAGATTGCTTGAAGCAAATTAGGTGTGCAAACTGCCGACAAGATCATCCGACTTACGCAAGATCTTGCGATGTTTACAAAAAAGAAAAACTTGGAAAAGAGAAAAACTATTAATCGACAATATCATATATTCGAATTAAGATAAATGAACGAAACCATGAAGTCAAAATGTCGAAGATAGCAGAAGGCAGGTGTGCTCTTGTTCCAGGATAACATGCCCATTCACACTGCTCAGGTTACAACAGCTGAAGCAGCCAACAGAGGCTTTGAATTACTACCCCATCCCCATTACTCACTGGACTTCGCACCATCTGACTTCTTACTGTTTCCTAAACTTAAAATCCTGTTTCTTAAACTAAAAATCCTACGTGTGTGGTCGGCATTTTGGAAACCATAATGAGGTTACATGTGCTATGAAAGAGTTTTTGAAGGATGGGTATTTTAGTTACATAAGTCTTACTCAACTATCATCAATTTTTAGAGGGGTGTCCTCGTGGTGTAATGGTTAAAGCGATGGACTGCGGAATCGTAGTACGCGAGTTCGTACTCCAGTCGCGCTATTACGTACACTTTCGGGCAAATACCCTCGGGAAAGGTATGAACCCCCTTATCCTCCCAGCTATGGGTTAAATAGTACCACTACTGTTCTTCTAGGAGAATGGCTTTGGCATCATCATCATCATCATGTCGCGCCGCCAGCGCGGATATCCCTGAGCCTCTCTCGCCATTTCTCCCTATCATTCATCGCCTCCGGCAGGTCTTCAGGGTTACATCCTGTGTCCTCACATAGTTGCTGTATGTAAGTTCGTGCTGGTCGTCCTACTTTTGCACATCCATAAGTGGGGGTCCACAGGAGTACATCGCTTATGAGCTCGTCCTTGCTTCTCCAGCAGTGTCCCGCGTGTCTGGTTCGTCTAACTTGTATAGTTTTCGTGATGGGGGGCAAGTGTCCGTATAGTTGAAGTCTCGTGGGGTGTTGTCGCCAGGACTTGTTTAATACTGCTCTCAACATTCTTGTGTAATTTCCGTCTAGTTTCCTCTCCAGCCGCTTCGTTAGCGTCCATGTGGTGCATCCATATAGTAGTATCGACACAACCGCTGCCTGGAAGAAACTGCGTTTCATTTTATCCGTTAGGTCCGATTTCCATATGATCGAGAGCCTATCGATAGCTGTCCATGCCTTAGTCAGTCGTGTGTCGATGTCTTTTTCGGTTGATGAGACGCTACTTCCTAGGTAGGAGAATTTGTCTACTAGTTTCAGAGAGGCTCCGTCTAGTGTGGCAATGTTGCCCGTTTGGTTGTAACACATGTATTCAGTTTTGTTTGCATTGACATGGAGGCCAATACCAGCTGCGGCACGTTCCAGACTATGCAGTAGTGTCTCTGCTTGATTAGGCGTATTCGCTAGTAACGCCAAGTCATCAGCGTAGTCGGCGTCGGTGATTGTTTTTGCGGGGTACCTTTTGCTTCTTGTCTTTGTCAGCTCGAAGCCATTTTCTCTGATTTTGTCGATCGAAGTCCTAAGCACATAGTCTAGGCAGATGATAAAGAGGTACGGGGCTAGTGTGTCTCCTTGTAGTACTCCTGCAACAATGTCGAAGTATTCCGTACCAAACCAATCAATTTTTAGAATCATCCAAAACTCAATTATATCTTCTCTCGGCCCATTGGTATAATGGTCCGTGAGACCGTGGTTCAATACCAGGTCGAGTCATACCAAAGACTCAAAAAATACTACTTGATCCCTCCTTTCTTAATACTCAACTTTATAAGGTATGGATCAAGGATAAAGTAGAGTAATCCAGGGAAAGGAGGAGCGCATCCCTACACCTCAGTGTAGTAGCTATTGAAAAGAGAGCCTTCGGATGGCCCTCGACTACGGTCGCCAACTTATTATTCTACTATCTATAACGTTTAGAATCTTCCAAAATTCAATCATCGCTTCTCTTCTGTATTTCAACATTAGTTTTACTCTTCAGAGAACCTTTCTTCTTTGCTCTACCTTCATGAGGCTGGCATAGGGCCGACTTAAAATATTTAATTATCTTCGTTTCTTTTTCGTGTTTCTTTCACGAGTCTAGTACTGGTCAAACTCAAACATCTACATATCTAAGCTTCGTTATATTTCTCGACAACTGTAGACTTCTCTCGACACTTCTATTTTCTTCTTGAAGCATGCCCATTTTTGAACTAGCGAATCTTGCACGTTTCAGACTTTTCTCTAACTCTCAACACGGAGCCAACGCTCAGGGCAGCTAACTGCCTAGTCACTTTTCAGGCAGTCCTCTTCTTCTCTCTCACTTCTCCCTGATCCCGGGTCGAAATCTTCCATCGTTATATATTTTGCAGACGCCTACACACCTTTTAGTTATTCGTTCTTCCGGCATGCCACTCACAAAATTCACGTGGCATTTCCGTTCTGTTTTGTTTACCTTGATACATAGGTGTACATCTTGCCTGAAAAAAAATAACTTACACAGCCTATCAAATTCAATTCAGCATTAACCTTTAATCACATTTTCCTAGAAGACTCCTCTGCTAAGAATATTAACTCACATTTTCTTCTGAACTTTATTGCGCATTATTTGCTCAATTAAGGCAACAGTTCTTTATCAAAAAATTCAATCTAAAAAAAGTCAATTCTTAGTATACAGTTAAATGTCAAACAGTTCTATTTGACCCATAGATATGATCCTTTCAGGTGCTACTACTCCAGGTCAGAATAGAGCGTGGAGTGATGATAATGAAGCGGTATTCCGCATTCCCTAAAGCTCCAGCATTACTGGAGCCTTAGTATCTGATTGTTTAGTGTCATATACAGGACACTCCTTAGGGGGCTCTGTAGATATGCAGTCGATGTATTTTACAGCCCCAGCCGACTGTGATCCATCATTTGAGACCAGTTGGGAACTTGTTGAATTTTGTAAAAACAATCCTAGTAAGAGACTTCCAACGCTGTTTACATTCTATAGCTTCCCAACGGAACAATTTTCAAGAAGATAAAGTTGATTTGTAATTAAGTTGGTTGTAAAACCTTTAAGAAATTCAGTCTATTTGATAGATAAACTTTATCATTTTTGTGGTGTTAAATTAAACAGTGAGTATTTGCAAAGCCAAGATTTAATCTTATTAAACAAGTAACAACGTATCAACTTAAGATAAAAAAAAAACATTGACTCGACAAGAATAAAAAGATTAATCGTTCTATCAAAAAAGAAACCACAAGGTCAAATTCCCAAAGTTTTAATCAGTTGAGCAGTTATCAGCAATAAATAATAAAAAAAGAAAAACTGAATACACTTGATAAAAAATTTCACTGATATTTCTTAACTCGTTTTCTTACCTTAAATCTAAAAGCCGCTTCTGCTTTCTTTCATTATTGCTTCAATGAATGATATATAAAGGAATGAATTAAATACCAAGTAATATACTGAGTCACTTATCAAGTATTACATTATATATATATATATATATATATATATATATATATATATATATATATATATATATATTGTCATCCACAGACATACCTTTTTCGTTCCATCAGAACTCTTCAGTGTGGCTAGACAGGCTAGATTCACGAAGCTGGGATCGAAACCCGGTTGACTCAAACGCCAATTCAAGATTCTACCACTCCGTCACGAGGAAACCAGTCCAAGGGAAGGAAATTTAAACGCTTATGTATCACATTTGTTTTTGTTTACATATATCCGCTTAACGGCTACCGAGAGCTCGATTTATATGAAGAGCCTTGCATTACGCTAGTGGCAACCATTTACTTCCCTCGCTAGAGAGCTCAACCCTACAGGGGTAGGGGAGCATATATATTGTGATCCACAGACAGACCTGTTTCGTTCTATCAGAACTCTTCAGTGTTGCTAGACAGGCTATATATATATATATATATATTACAGGCCCAAAAAACCAAAAATAGCCATTGGGCGTATTACACATATCGTGTCTCTAAGGCAAGAATAGCCTTGCAGAAACCATCCTTCTCCAGATCTACAACTGGTACGAATTCAGTGTCTCCCTTCTCCTAGATCGGTTGCCATAACAAGACCCCAGTATTTCCTACAAAAGCTGGCGGGAGAATAGTCAGATTCATACCTTTTCGGGGCATATTTGAGCAAAGTTAATGGAATACAGCCTCGTTTGGGTTTTCAAACCGGAAACGTTATGCTACAAGTATCTCCTAATATAAGAATATATACTAAGAACTGAATGAATATGAATACATAAAAGAATAAATATATATAAAGCAGGGACTTCAAACTCGAGGATTCAAAAGGGGCCATTACGTTCTCTGGGAAGGGGGACAGTAAACCAAACTTAAGATGTTGCATGTGTTGTCTATCATCTCAAGTACACCTTCCTTGCTGATATGCGTTAAAACCAACCCTTTTCTTATTATGAAGCAAAGGAATAGCTGTATGCATTCATTTTCAATTATTTCAGTCACCCTCCATGAAAATAATTCTTTCAAACAAGCTGATGTTAATTTCTTATTTAGAATTATTTTTCTTATGTATATCATCATCATCATCATCATGTCGTGCCGCTAGCATGGATATCCCTGACCCTCTCTCACCACTTCTCCCTATCGTTCATCGCCTCAGGCTGGTCTTCAGGGCTACATCCCGTATCCTCACATAGCCACTGGATGTATGTTCGAGCTGGTCGTCCGGCTTTTGCCCGGCCATATGTGGGGGTCCATAAGAGTACATTACTTATGAGCTCGTCCCTGCTTCTCCAGCAGTGACCTGCATGTCTGGTTCGTCTAACTTGGATAGTTTTCGTGATGGGAGACAGGTGGCCGTATAGTTAGTGCCTTGTGGGGTGTTGCCACCAGGACTTGTTCAATATTGCTCGCAACATTCTTGTGTAATTGCCGTCTAGCTTCTTCTCCAGCCGTTTAGTTAGCGTCCAAGTAGTGCATCCATACAGCAGTATCAATACGACCGCTGCCTGGAAGAAACTGCGTTTCATTTTATCGGTCAGGTCTGATTTCCATATGATCAATAGCCTATCGATAACTGTCCATGCCTTCGTTAGCCGCGTGTCGATGTCCTTTTCTGTTGATGATACGCTGCTTCCTAGGTAGGTGAATTTGTCTACTAGTTTAAGAGGGGTTCCATCAAATGTGGTGATGTCGCCCGTTTGAAAATTGGATTATTTCTGCTTTTCATCTTTTGATCTTGAAGTAAAAGTGACTGAAATATTAAAGAATAAACTACCTTTCCCTGGGGAGAAACATGGTCAGTGAAGAGGGACAACTTAATCATTTCTATGAAAATATTAGTCTCCAAAATTGTTCTGACACGTACGATAGAAAAGAAATCTATGAAATGCATACGGCTCACAAGTCGTATGTTTGACACCCCGGATACAAAAGAAAGAATTAAATGCCGAATAATCTAGAACATTACTTATCAAGTAATACATATTTAGATTTTTTATTTTTTCATCATACAATGTTTGAGAACACGTGCGATACCCAGCCCTCATCAGCCACCTATCAGGTGTGATAACACAGTTTCAGTGGCTAAGCTGGATTAAATAGAAAAATGGATGAATGATTATATAAAGGAATGAAAATAATGCTAAGTAATATACTGTGATATCCATGAATAAGTAATCCTCTGCCAATTTTTTTTTATATAAAAAGTTAATTTTCTTTTAAACCAAAACCAAAAGCATAATCAATATATTGGGCTATACGGGCTGTGTGAGTGGCTGGATCTGATCAATCAGTTAGTTATGTCAAGCATTAGCGACTATATGATTGTACCGACTGTATTCTTTAAACAAGTACCCAAAGCTATTTTATCTTAAAGATGCTGGAAAATGATAGTTGAGGGTCAGTTGCGCTGATATAGCAATACTGGAAACCATATAAACTGTGAGCTAACAAATTATTGTTATAAGTGATGTGAAATATTGTTGTTTAGTACTGGTAATTCTATTTAAGTGTGTACAAACAAATGACCTCAAACTCATTTAAAAACAAAGTTACCTACAATCTATTCATTTGCAAATCCTACACACACACACACATATATATATATATATATATATATGGACTCTAACAAAACGGCTGGAGAAGAAGCTAGATGGTAATTACACAAGAATGCTGTGAGCAATCTTGAACAAGTCCTGGTGGTGACACCCCACAAGAAAACAACTGTACGACCACCTGCCTCCTATCACGAAAACTATTCAAGTCAGACGAACCAGACACGCAGGACACTGCTGGAGAAGCAGGGACGAGCTCGTAAGTGATGTACTCTTATGGACCCCCACACATGTCCGTGCAAAAGCAGGACGACCAGCACGAACATACATTCAGCAACTATGTGAGGATACAGGATGTTATCCAGAAGACTTGCCTGAAGCGATGAACGAGAGGGAAAAGTGGCGAGAGAGGGTCAGGGATATCCGTGCTACCAGCACGACATGATGATGATGATGATGATGATGATCCTATTTACCCCTCCGCTCGGGCAGGATATGACACAAGGTCAGTTTTTAAGCGGAGTTTAACAGGTTTGAATTCAGAGTTTTCCTTCTTCAAGACTAGTTGCCTCACCAAGGCTGAAGAACCTAGTCTGCCCTACTATTTACCCATAGAATAATTGGATTCATACCTTTCCTAAGGATATTAGTGCTATGTGAAATGCAATCAGTCAGGTCCAGGATTTGAACTCGTGTCGCCGTGTCCATATCCTGCGACGATAACCATTACACCACGGGCACCTCCGTCATGTAATTGATGATGATGATGATATTTCCTGATGACCCAATTGATGAAACCTGGGTAGATTAGTCTGATTCTAGAGGTTTTACTACTTTTAATTCGCTCCACTTTGTGTATGGAGGACTTTTTACATTTAGCTTAATTGATTCTGCCAGTGTTTTTTCTTTTGGTTTGGCATCGCAGAGCTATTTGATCATTTTTCAAGTAGTGCGGGTGCCGTTAGTGATGGTAATTGCGCATTATTGAAAATAATTCCTCTATTTAAAAAAAGAAAATGTACATCTATATCCTTGCCCTTGAGGTAATAATAATTATGCAGATGCATATTTCTAATCCTCTTGGGAAGACGTGGCCCTGGAGGTGACTGTGTCCTTTGTAAAGAGTATGGATGTAACTTACAAGACACATTCAAGTTAACTGGCCGCGCAATTACCATGACTAGTTAATTTGGCGTCACTAATGTGCGATGGCTCAGTGGTAGAGTTTTTGGCTCTGCAATCTGTGGTCACTGGTTCGATCTCCAATGGGGAAGATCACGGTATACACTGCTGATGAGACCTAATAAGGTCGAAACAGCTGTCCAGTATTTCCGTATGTCGCGCACAGGATGTTCGCCGGATTTTCTGGTCGTGGTAATTCAATTCACTAGAAGTAGAAATTGAAAAAATATTGCACCTTAAAACTACCACCGTTTCGGTAATAAATGGAGCCCTTGGCATGATCATAAAAGGGACAGATAAATACATTTACAAGATACCTGGCAGTCCCAGCCAACATGAAGGGCAAAAAAATTGTACTTTGCAAAACTCCTCATCTACAATGGGATTGGAAAAATAAGAGCCGAAAGTACAGATGTAAAATAAAGTTGGTAACCTTAGTTGAGGGCGACCCGAAGATTCCCTTTGCAATAGCTACTACATCGAGGTGTATGGGAGGGCGCTACTCCATTGCCGGGGTTGTCCTATTTTACCCTTGATCCTTACATAATAATGATGTGTTTAGCAAGGCGGCATCAAGTACCATTTTTTGTCAACCTGGGATTAAATCCCGATATTCCGGATTATTGGTGAACTCTCTACTCATAAAATGCATACAAAAACGACCTTCCATTACCCCAGGTCTTGGGTAAAGACACGATGAAGGATTGTGAGAAACCGAAAATTTTAAATAATAATAATAATAATAACCTGGACCTGGCTAAAAAAAGGAAACTTTAAGACAGAAATAGAATCTCTCCTAATAGCAGCACAAAACAACGCCATAAAAAACGAATCAAGACTCAACAAAATTGCAAATGTAGGCTATGTGTTGACAGAGACGAAACGATCAATCACATAATAAGTGAATGCAGCTAATTAGCACAGATGGAGTATAAGACGAGACATGACTGGGTGGCGGGGGCAAGGTGATCCACTGGGAAATGTACAAAAAATTTAGATTTGACCATATCAACAAATGGTATATGCACAACCAAGCACCAGTCCTAGAAAATGACACACATAAACTCCTGTGGAACTTTGACATAGACGCGAATCACCTAATCTCGGCCAGAAGACCAGACCTTATAATAATCAACAAAAAAAAAGAGAATTTGCAAATTGTCGACTTTGCTTTCCCGACTGACCACAGAATAAAAGTGAAAGAATGTGAAAAGAAGACTAAGTTCCTCGACCTTGCTAGAGAATTGAAAAAGCTGTGGAACATGAAAGTGACGATTGTATCAATTGTGATTGGTGCTTTTGGCACAATAACTAAAGGATTATTAAAGAGCTTGGAGGACTTGGAAGTTGGTGGACGAGTAGAGACCATACAAATGACAGCATTATTGAAGACGGCCAGAATACTGAGAAGAGTCCTGGAGACTTGAGGAGACTTGCTGTTACTCAAAATCCAGTGAAAAACCATCAGCTAACGCTGATGTGAAAAACTCTAAAGGAGTAATAATAATTAAAAATATGTAAATAAGTAAAGAGGGGAAAATATCAACAAGATCCCCCAATCCGAATCGAAACACAAAATAATGAAATACAAGAACTCAAATAACCGAATTGTAACATAAAATATAGAAAACAAAAACACCACAAACCCCAGCATCACAAAAAATGAATGCTAACGTAAGAAGACAAAATAAATGTAGAGTTAATTAAGAAAATCAAGACAGAAAAGAAGACTACATTATCATCCCTTTGAAACCAAGACTGGAAAAAAGTTAAGGTAGAAAACGTAAAAGTAAATAAATTATCACCAAATATCCCAAAGGACAACATCACTGAATTAAAAGATTTGAGAGCGAAATTAGTCGGTGATAAAATCGGTGTTTGCTTTAAGGAACCCGAACAGAAATACAAAACCTGGATGGGAAATAAGGCTAAAAGGACAGAAAAAGAAATTGCAATAACAAGCGAAAGAGCTTAAAAGAAAAGAGGATATGTTAAAATGAAAAGCTCAAAACAAAACAGATACATCTGACAATAATAATGTGGAAAATTCTTACCACACAGAATAGAGATGAGGAACTGATGATTTTCAAGAACAAAGCGAGGCGGAAAAATGAACTTATGGTGCATCAACCATTGTAGGCATATGATATGGTCTCTTATTCCTGGAGAGTAAATTGTTTTAAAATGTGCAAGATATCCAACAAAGTCATAAAATTCATCACAAAAGCTATGAAAAACTGAAAAGTGGAATTGACAGCAGGAGGGAAATCTTTGACTGAGGTAAAAATCCAGAGAGGCATCTTCCAAGGAGATGTGCTTTCGCCATTACTGTTTGTAATAGCAATGATGCCACTCAATTACATAATTTGGAAATGCATTTAAGAGCTAAGAATTTGCAAAATTATGAGAAAAGATTAATCCCCTTGTGTAAATGGACAACAATCTGTTTGCAAAAACTGAAAAAGAACTGAAGACTCAGCAAGTGTTGGTGATGTTTTGATAGAGACGAAACAATCATATAATAAGCGAATATAGTAAACTAGCCCAAAAGGAGTTTAAGACTAGGCACAACTGGATGAGTTAGGTGATCCACTGGGAATTGTGCAAATATTGGAATTTAACCATACTACTAAATAGTACATGCACAAACCAGAATCACTCCGGAAGAATGAGGCTCATAAAATTCTCTGGGGTTTTTAGATACAAACAGAACACCTAATCCCGCCCAGAAGACAAGATCAAGTGACCAAGAGAGAATCTGCCGTATTGTGGACTTGGCCGTCCCAGCGGACTACAGACTAAGAATCAAAGAAAACGATAAGAAACGAGTACTTGGACCTTGCCATAGAACTAAGATAGCTGTGGAACATACGGGTAACGGTGACCCAATCGTTATTAACACACTTGGAACGGTTTCCAAAAGCTTGGGAAGGGGGCTGGAATTGTTCTAAACTGGAGGACGAATCGAGACCATCCAAACAAAAACATTGTTAAGATTGGCGAGAATCCAGAGATGAATCCTAAAGTCCTGAGACGACTTGCTGTCATTCAGACTACAGTGAAAGACTGTCAGCTTACGCTGGTGTGAAAAACTCACAAGAAATAGAATAACTTGTCAAACATATGGAAATTCCTCGGTTGTTGACAAGTAACTGGCCTGAGCAGAATTGAGCCAAGATATTCGATATAAAAACGATCACATGATCATCAAAGGTCGGGCCCAAGTGGGCTTGATTTTTTCATTTCATTTCGGGGTTTGCTTTTGAGACTTATTTTATCAGCCAAACATGGCAATGACAATGTACACAGTTAAAAGTTAGTTTTCACGGTAGTTATGACAGCCATCAAACATGGCATCAGTTAATATTTTTTTTATTAATGGTGGAGGGGAGCTAATTAAATTCTGCTTAAGACCCCATAAAGACTTCGGTCACTCTGTAATCTGACTGGGTTGAAACTGAGCAGTCTGTACCCAACAATGTCCCCGATTGATGATGAGCCTCTACCGGTATCATATTCTTAGGCAAGATTACGCTTAGTTTGAATGTGTTCTTCACGACCATTCACCCCTCTGCCCACGTTATGTTTTAATCACAGAAGATAAGAAGATGATGAAGTTACTGAAGTGATGAACAGTTCGACGGCCAGTGGTTACATTAAAATAATTCTCCAAAAAAGAAAAAAGTAAACACGGGTTAGAAATGTAACAACGCTTTTTTTTATATATTGTTTGTTGTATACGGCGATTTTAACCCTTCCTAATACCGCCTTAATTGAGTAACACTGAAATCTGCTTCACGAGTGTAGAAAGTCAAGTCTTCAGTATTGGTAGTTTGGTACAAAGTCTTGTGTTTAGGTGGCTTCTAAAATCGACATGGATTTCAACAGCAGTGCTTGTTCTACTGTCGAGATGATAGAGTTCTCAACTTATATTGAATCTGGTATTCAACCAGCGTGTAGTTTGACAGAGTTGGCTCAATTATCTCTACATCCTTAATGACAATTTCTCATTATCCAAGCTTTCTTTAAAAGAGCTTTTCCAAATTTACAGAATCGTCCAACCCATTTTCAGTAGTCTGGGGGTTGGATTAGCCCTCTTAACTCCAACCTTTATTAATTTGTATCTCTCACTAATACAGCTACCAGCAGGGTCTTAGAACTCCCATATTCCTCTCACTCTCTCTACATTCAACCTGGTCCTCATCTCTTATTCCAATGGAAGAGTGACAAAGATTATCAGAGACCGATATTTTCCTATCCATATTTACCAACCACTCTGCAAGGTCAATTTTTAAGCAGAGTTTAACAGGTGTGAATTTAGAGTTTTCCTTCTCCTAGACTAGTTGCCTCACCAAGGCAGAAGAACCCAGTCTGCTCTACTATTTACCCATAGCTGGAGGGATAATAATTGGATTCATACCTTTCCCAAGGGTATTAGTGCTATGTGAAATGCAATCAGCCTCGTCCAGGTTTTGAACTCGTGTTGCCGTGTCCATTTCCTACGACGATAACCATTACAATACGGGCACTTCCTATCCTATTCAACCCAACATTCTAATGCAACCTGTTTTATATTTGCAGATAAATCTATAAACGATCCACGCCTTTTCTTTCAGTCTCCAAATTTAAGTAGTCCAAATAATACTAAGCAATAAAGATTATCTAATCAGACCTTTCTGGTCATTTTTTAACGCAAACCATTTTTTTCCTTTCTCTGCCTTGCTCTGTCAACTGCTACTCTACAGAAAAAAAGACCCCTCCACCTAACGATTGTCATGGATATGACATTAAAAAGCAGATGGTGAGGCTCCAGTAATGTCGGAGCTTTAATGAATGCTGAGTTGCTATTTATTGCCATCGCTCCCAGGTCCACTGTGGCTCAGAGTGGTAGCACCTGATAGGGTCCTATCAATGGGTCAAATAGAACTAAACTGTGTACTTACGCTTCACTGAATTGTTTGTAATAGAACTGTTTTGACATTTAACTGTGTGTAAACAAAAAGCTGCAATTATACTAAATTGAATTGTTTGAAATAGAACAGTTTATATGTATGAAAATAGATTTGACATTAAATAACATACAATGGCTGATGAGCCATAGAACCGAAACAGACTAAACCAAATCCCTAATCTAACGACTCAGGAACAAACCCTGTTTTACAACTTTAAGCAACAGCTCTAGAAAGTGGGAATATTGAAAATTACTGTTCACATAAGCCTACCAGAAAAATGTCTTCTCTGTCAACGCGGCATAGAATATAATAACTGTATGCCTTGAAGAGAGGAGGGGAAGAACACTCGCCGAAAGGATGTTTTCATTATCACTATAAACTGTACCCGGTTGTGAGACTCACCCCTTTACTTTCATTACTTCCAGGTCTAGTGATACAGAGAAGGCACGCTTAGTGTATGCCCTGAAGAGGAGAGGGTAAGAACACTCGCCAAAAGGGTGTCTTCCTTATCACTCTAAACTGTATCCGCTGGTGAGACTTGTCCTTTTACTGTCATTACTTCCAGGTCCACTCTGACACAGAGAAGGCGCGTTTAGTGTAATGATCTTTGGAAATAAAATTGACAACCCACGTTGTGTTTCACTTCATGCTAATACCCTTCAGAAAGCAGGTGTCCATATTTTTCTCCTCCGGCAAGAAGTAAATAGTAGGCAGACTAATCTCTATAGCGTGTCTTGGATGTGACATTAAACCACCAAATGATGAGGCTCACGTTGTGGAGCTATAAAAAATGTGGAGAACACTTTCATTGCAATGACTCCCAGATCCCCTCGGAGTGGTAGTGCCTGTTCGGGTCCCATCCCTGGATCAAATAGAAATATCTTATCATTTAACATACTTGAAACTATTTAACTGTGTGCAAACAAATGACTTATGTTCAATTGAATTAATAATATTTCATTGCAAATCTTAGAAGAATTCAACTGTGTGTTAACAAATGAGCTCTGGCTCGTTAAAAAATGTTACTAACAGTTCGTTCATAAATCATATATATTCAATAGATATATATATGTGTGTGTGTGTGTGTGTGTGTATGTGTGTGAATAAAATTTGGGCATTAAATAACCCACAAAGATTGACATACTATAAAACACAACCAACCAGCAATTCTAATTTCTTTAGCATTGTTTACACAAGGAATCTGGAAGGAAAAGTTTTAATTCATATCCTACCTTTGGCAGACGGTTGAGTATATACATACTCTGACTTAGAACGGTAGTATTTGTGAATCAAAAAGATCAGTTCTAAAATTATTTGCATTAGATAAGAATACTTGAAATCACATAACTGAGTGCAAATTATTTTGATCAGACAGAAATACTTGAAATAATACAACTTTGTGCAAGCAAATGATTATTAAATAGAAATAGTTTCTTGAAATCATATGATTGTATATAAATCATTTTTATTTGGTAGGAATATTTGATATATAACAGTAAATTATTTTCATTGAGAATAGTTACTTGAAGCTATGATTGCAACATAATGGCCGAGGGATTTCGGTTTATGTCTTTGGGTTTAGTTAGGCTGAGAACCTTTCGGCTCGATGCATGGGTTACCTAGGTGCAACAATTACACAGGTGTTCGCGCGTGAGCGCAGAGCGGACTTGTCACTCAGAGATGTCACAATAGCCCAGTTGGGAAAACGGAGGCTAGCGAGTGCGAATGACGTCACACACCGGAAGCGCGCGGAGGATTTGGGGAGATTTTGAAAAAGTCAGTGAGTTGAGATGAGACCTGCCTCGGGGGAAGACGGTTGGCTTTCGCTTGCTCGCGGAGGCCTTGGGCTTATGTCACACGAGATGGGGGGGCAGATGAAAAAGCCAGCATAGAAAGATTGTGCCTCTCTCCTTATGTCGAAGAACCTTTAAACTCAAAGGTAATAAAAAGTTTCGTACCTGAACAGAGAAGTCGTTACGTGTTTTTCGTGTTTCGAGATTCCTATGTTCTATGTTATATAAATATGAACATTATATGTCCATTTCACACATGGCCGTATCTGGCTATGGTACATGATTGTTTACTTAAAATTATTATTATAAGTTAATTGAAACCATATAAGTGTTTACAAACAGATGATTATTCAATAGAAATAGTTACTTGACATCATATGATTGTGTATAAATTATTACAATTAGATAGGAATACTTTAGACAATACGTTATACTACTTTAGTAAAAGATATCGTTCTGATTGACTATATTTATTAATCAATCCGGAAAATTCCAGCTTAAACATAAGACTCAAAGTTCAGAGTCAGTAACTGTCAACTATACTGTAATTTTTAATGGAGGAGGTGCCCGTGGTGTAATGGTTATCGTCGCAGGAAATGGACTCAGCAACTCGAGTTCAAATCTTGGACGAGACTGATTGCATTTAACATAGCACTAATATCCTTGGGAAAGGTATGAATCCAATTATTCTCCCTCCAGCTATGGGTAAATAGTAGGGCAGACTGGTTTCTTAAGCCTTGGTGGCGTAACTAGTCTAGGAGAAGGAAAACTCTGAATTCAAACCTGTTTAACTCTGCTTCAAAATTGACCTTGTGTCATATCCTACCCGAACGGAGGGGTTGTTAATATGATACTGTATTTTCTAACCCATCTGGAACATTCTCACCTAAATATAAGGTTCAAAGCTCGTTGCTTATAACTCTAAGACGAGAGGTATAAAAACACGACACACCTTGTCGACTAATTGTCCTTGCCGTGTCACGTCGAGATAACCATGAAAACTGCTACTCCTTCATAAATATCTCCTTGAAAGCTGCCGAACCTTTACAATTCGAAGATTGAAACTCTTTCAAGTACCTCACCTATGTCACTTTTCCGGTTTAGCATTCATCCTGATATCTATTTGCGTTTATACAGTCTTCTTGCCAACATATGCGTCCATAAAGACTTTCATGTTGAACAATATATATTACTCCATATACAAAATTCATTGATACAATTTATCAAAATTTCTGTTTATGTTAGTTTTCCTTGCTATAGTACACTCGTTATTACTAATATAATTGTCTAAAAATTATTTTCATTAAGAATAGTCACTTCTGTAGCAGTCACAATAAAATAAAAGCTTTATTTTCTCTCGCGAATCAATCTCCCCGCCAAGCGATTCGGCCACACACTGACCAATCAGCGGGCAGAGCGCATTGATTCCATCTGTCCTCTTTTTTTTAAATTCTTTTTTGGAAATCACGGTCAGCCAGCCGAGAGTACCTGGCAAGTAGATAAGAAAGACCTCTCTCCTGTCCCTATGTACTGGACGCTCAAGCATGGACGATCTTCGCTGAAGATAACTGCTGGCAAACCTGCGACACTCAAAGAGCTTTATACTCTTACCTTTTCTAATTCTGATACAGTCCAACTTTCTGTCGTCGAAATAAACCTTTTCATTATTATTCTTAAAAGAAGTTTTGTTTTTCATTCCGTGCTACGTTAACAGCTACTAGTTAATTTATTATGATGTAAACGAATATTCACTAAACTTCAAGCTATAATTGACTCCTATCGTGAGCTATTGCGTCATTATCAAGTCCAGCTTCGGACAAACAGATCCAACTGTAAATATTAAAAATACGTTAAGGCGGGAAATTGACCAGGACTTAAATCACATCCTGTTTCTAAAATTCTCGTTACAAGGTACCCGAATTTTTAAGCCATCATCTTCCTCAGCTACTACCCAGGGCATATATCCACATTTTTCCATTAGTCCTTACTGGTCGACTAACACTGGCCTGTCCATAAAAGAACATCGCTTATAAGCTCGTCCTTGCTTTTCCAGCAATACCCTGTATGTCTTGTTTGTTTTACTTGGATGGTTTGTGAGATGCGAAATAAGGGGCTGCAGATTTGCTTTTTTTGTGGGTTTATGGGACAGAAGAATATTTCGTTGAGTATTTATTTCGTTTCATAGATTATCGTCGTTGTTAGTCGTCGGTCGTTGACTTTTAGTATCTGACTCCTTTGTTGTTCTTCTTAACCCATTCAACTTGTCGGCTTCTTTATCAGTGGAAGGCTGCAAGAGAATTTAAGGACGGAAGAAAGGAAAGAAACGATGATATCTTTTGATTTAAAACTTTATTTCAGGGTTTAACATTTATTCTGTGGAACGTGGAAATTCTTCCTGAGACCAGTACATATGGTCACATCTCCCAGACAAGGTGTTAAAATATATTAGAGTCATTTTCGGTGGGTGTTGAAATTAAGGTGGGTGCCTATGTCCAGTTAATGTTTTCAGTGAGATATGTTCGGCAGTGGAGGCTTGCTAGTAGAAAACACAGCCTACTGCGAAGCCCCGGGACATGGCAAACAGGTGCGCTTCCTTGCAAGCAGCCGAATGAAAGATGGTTCTTCCAGTTCTAGCGGTGAGGACTGAAGTGAGAACAGATTTCTCTTTAGTGCTTTGCATGCATGCATTTCGCTTCCTGTCAGAGGCTTCTGGAAACTGCTACATTTTTTAATTATCTTTTTTTTTTTTTTTTAATAAACCTCATAGTTTGATGCTTCCAGGATTTGTTCAAAATAACTCGAAGCATCCTCGGGTAATTCTCATCTAACTCTTTCTCCATGGGTTTCATTCGCGTCCGTGTGGTGCATCCATATGGTTGTTCACAGCTTTGGAGAAATTCCGTTTTATTTCATGAGAGATCAGAGTTAACAGGTGAGCTATAATCTTTCAATATCAATCTGCGCATTCGCTTGGCATCTGTTGACATCACTTTCAGTTGATGAGATGTTGCTGCCCAGGTATATGAACACGTCAACTAATTTCAAAGGCTTGCCACTTTCTTGTTTAAAACACGTGAATTATTTTATTTGCGTTCACAAAGACGTCAATATATATTTTTTTTCAGAATTTCTTTTCCATAAATTTAAATTCTGTGTTGTTTAGAATTGGTTCATAGGAAAAATCATTTTAACGTCAAAAAATATTTGTTTTGTAGCTATTCAAAATGGCAACGAATAAAACTAAGTGCTCCGGGCTTGAACAGAAGCCTGTCATTAAATTTTTGCTAAGAAGTTCAAACCATTTGAAATTTACTGAATAATGTGTGATTTATACGGAGAAGAAAGTTTTTGTCAACAAAATGTTTACAAATAGACTAAACATGCTTTGCCACGACGCGCCGGTGTGGTTTGATTTTATGCTATTTCAACCATTGTAGATTATTTAATGCCAGATCGTCTTTACACATTTATATCAAATATATATGATTTGGTTTGATTGGGTCTAATGGCATATCAACCATTGTAGATTATTTAATGCTAGATTTTCTTTACACATTTAATCTAATATCTGTGCTTTTGTTTGATTGGGTCTTATGGCATATCAACCATTGGAGATTATTTAATGCCAAATCCTGTTTACACATTTATATCAAATAAATATGAATTCGTTTGATTGGGTCTTATAGCAAATCAACCATTGTAGATTACTTAATACCAGATCATTTTTACACATTTATACTAAATATATATGATTTGGTTTGATTGGGTCTTATGGAATATCAACCATTGTTGATTATTCAATGCCAAATCCTGTTTACACATATATATCAAATATACATATATGATTTGTAAACACGTTTTTTAGATAACATTCTTAAACGTCACTGAGCTCTTTTTTGCACACAGTAAAATGGTTTCTAATATTGCTATATAACAATCACAATTTAACATCAGTCATTTGTTTGCGCACATAGTTTATTCCATTTGACCCATAGATAGGACCCTATCATGTGCTACCACTACGGGTCAGAGTGGACATGGGAGTAATGGCAATGAAGGGGTACTCCATGTTTTCCGAATTTCCAAGGCTGGAGCCACGCCATCAGGTGGTTTAATGCCATATCTAGGACATCTTTGAGTGAGGTGAAGATCTTACCCCTCTGCAGAGATGCATTCGGTGTATTCTACTGCCCCAGCCGACTGAATCAAAAAGACAGTCCATAAAGTGGAAACATACCGACTCTCCGATAAAGAAAAAATTCCAGGCTGTGGCCAGTAAAGAAAGTCATGCTGCCAGTTTTCTGAAACAGGAAATGAGCCATCACTATTGATTTCCTCGAAAAAATAAATAAATAAAATAAAGTAAACTCTTTATTAAAGGATCTTCATATATATATATATATATATATATATATATATATATACTTGGGCTGTATCTTCATATATATATATATATATATATATATATATATATACTTGGGCTGTAGAATACACCGACTACATCTCTGCCGAGGGCTAAGACCCCTATCCAATAAGTGTCCCGGAAATAAAACTAAACCAGCCTAAAGCTTCGGAGAATGTGGAGTAGCCCTTCATAGCCATTACACACAGTTTCACTGACCCGGAGTAATAGTACCAGTTAAGGTCCCATCCATGGGTCAAACAGAACTGTTTAACTGCGTAAATGTGTACAAAGTACTAATGTTTAATTGAATTGTTAATTTGAAATAAGAATAGTTGAAACCACCTGACAGTGTACAAACTAATGAGCTCTGTCTTGTTAAAAAATGTTACCAATAAATTACTCGTTTACAAATCACATGTTTAAACAGGATTTGGCATTAAATAACCTACAAGGAGTTGATCTGCCATTAAAAAAAACAACCAACCAACGCATTGATACGAGATTGTGAGTCCCATGGCTTAGTAGCCAAAATGCCTGACTGGGACACTTAAGTTAGTGAGTTCGAATTTCAGTTATGCTATTACATTTTCGTTCAGTATGAACCTTCTTATCTCCCCGCTTCCCAGCTCTGAGTTAAAAAGTTGTTCTTCGACAAGGATGGCTTTGGCATTAAAGAACACAAGTATGTTGAAACAAAGAAACCAAACCAACACACACACACACAAACACACACACACATATATATATATATATATATATATATATATATACATATATATATAAACAAACACTAACTCACATGTAGTTGATCATTAAATACATTGTCTGAAAGGTATGTACTAAATGAATTTTCCTTCAGATTTTTCTATGCATAATACTTGTATGGGAAAGGACGCAATTTCCTCGTCAAAGAAAATTATAGAAAAAAACGCCTACGCACGTGTTCTATAAAATTCAAAAATTTGAGAAAAACCCAACATAAAAAAATCAAAACATTCGACCACATTTATTGACCAATCAGGTATGCTAAAAAAATATGCAGTCAGTTTCTTTGTTAGGGATTTATGGAACTAACGTGAATGTGTGTGGTCCCTCTCCCACCACCACCAACAACAACTAAAAAAAAACCTATAAAGTCAAAACAACTTCGAAGTTAGTTTAAAACAGTTCACTTGTCACCCAAGCAAGACGACTATAACTGTGTCTTGAAGTCTCATAGCAGCCAGCCTTGCTTGACCGCTGGACGAACCGTATCAATCAGGCTTTTCGAACCATTGTCTTCATCTTTATTGTTTATTTACAACGTTTTGGCTGATATATCCTCCGGCCTTCAGGTGTTTCTGGATGATTGATACTTAGAAACTTACGAAGCCAACGCCTATAACCGTTGCACTAGGTGTCCTGCTGGATAATCAACTGGAGGTCGCAGGTTCAGTCCTGACTGCAAGCGAATAACACTACAAGAATACTTAACTCTTGTACCCGGTTATGATTAACGGAATCAGAGCAAGCACTCCCACCCTCGGATTAAATAAAGGATGTGGTTCGAAGTTCCGTGAAGGCTCCTGAATTCAACAATAAACACCTGAAGCAGGCTGAGGATATATCGGCCGAAGCGTTGTGAATATAATAATAAAGATGAAGACGAAAACACTGAATGATAAATATCATCAAGCTTCGTCTCCAAAAATTCAAACAACTGAACCGAATCAAGTTACGACCGTCAATTTGGACGATAGCCTTTCAACTTCACATGCCGGCTAAAAATTCACAGCTACCTACACTGACTTAACACAAGAACAATTTCATTTTTTTTATATCTGTAGTGGACTAATGTTAATGAAAATTATACAATTGACACGAGTGCTACAAAAATAGAGAAGTTTTATTATTGGATAGATCTGAAAAGAAGGAAATGAAATTCCTGTCACTGCAGACAGTAGTGAATCATTAGCCAGCACGTGGAGTTGATAGGCAATCGTCCAAGTTGGCGGTCATAACTTGATACAGGTCGTCTGGCGGTCAAGCAAGCTTGGGGTGCCTTGAGACTGAGACACAGTTGTATCCGTCTTGGCAGGGGGACAAGTGAACTGATCTCAGGTGCCTTTGAAAATGTACAAACTTTATATTTGGTAGGATCACACACACGCGCGTTAGCTCCGCATATTCCTAACTAAGAAAGTGACCACGTGCTTTTTAGAATATCCGATTAGTTAAAAAAATGTGGTAGATTGTTTTGATTTTTTATGTTGGATTTTTACCTACATTTTTGAATTTTCTAGAACATGTTCGTGGGTGTTTTTAATGTTTACAATTGCGCCAAAATGTATCTGGGGTTTTTTTCCAGAACTTTCTTTGACGAGGAAATTGCATCATTTTCTCTAAATCTATCCAAGAAAAAAATTTCTTTGTTTTTGGAGCACTCGTGTTAATTGTGTTATCTTTATTACCATTAGTCCACTACGCATATATACATATATACTAGGAGGCATAATGCTTGATTAACATTGTAACAAGAATATGGTTGCAAAGAAAGGATAAAACCCAGAGTTGTAAATCAAGCGACGAGAAGACAAGTGAAAAGTTTAACAAACAAAAGGAATAATATGTTCCAATTACCATTGTAGCAGAAAGAACTTTGCGTTTTTGTTTGGCGCGTAAATTAATTTGACCGTTATGGACGACGCATATTTTCACCCAATGAAGATGACTTGTCCAATTCAGCCCGGACCATTTTTCCGGACAACATAAAAATGGTGAAAGCCCGCCAAACACTCTTTTCCTCAGAACCTTTCGAACAGGATGGACGCTCCATGCATAGCAGCAGAAGCACAACACCATGAGGAAAGCCATCTAATTTATGGACCTCTTGAGTCTATTCTCTTAGACCAAGGGTTCCCAGTTGAACATGAATTAGATGCATGGAATCAACCAGACACAGGAACACCTTTATGTCGCCTCTAACTTTTGCTATGTCGTCAGCGACGCGCAAATCCGCTCAGACATCTCGCTACCTCATTCCTGGGCAACATTTTCTGGAGACCTTCATGCCACTCTCCTACAACAATCAGGACCACACATTTATGGGTTACTACATCATTCCTGTCCTTAAACAGCAAACCCGACTTTTGCTACACCTATGGCAACCATATCCCAGGTAGCGAGGAACCCGCGCGTTACCAGGTACCCTTTATCAAGGCTGCCATCAAAATTTTTATAAAAACTTTTCGATATCTTGGTTCAACTCATTTATTTACCTTGAAATATTGCGAGGAAATAACGTAACGAAATAAAATCAACGCCAAACAATGACTAGTTAATTTGGCGTCACTCGTGTGCGATATTGACTGTGGTTTAGTTGTAAGGTTTCTGCTCTGCAACCTATGGTCGCTGGTTTGATCCCTAGTGGTGGAGATCATGGTATACACTGCTGATGAGACCTAATAAGGTCGAAACAGCTGTCCAGTGATTCCTAATGTCGTGCCTAAGTGTTCACGGGATTTTCTGGTCATGCTAATTCAATTCACAATATTATTCCTCTACTTAAAAAAGAAAAATGTAGTTCCAATAAATGTGTTAGAAAATATGAAAATGTGTGTGAAACTGAGAAGTAAAACGTTCGGTAGTTGTATTGGTAGGAATGAATTCATTTTAGGAATTTTTAACGTGTGTTGAATGGTAGAAGAATTGAGAAATGAAAATGTTCCAATATTTGTGGTCAACCTGAGTTTATGTCGACAGGGAAGGAGAATACTAGCGTTGAAGTGGTGGGGTGGTGATTCTTGGGTCACCCGACTTCCATCAAAAGCTGCTGTAGGAAGAGGAAGACGAGTGTTGTATGATGTTAAATGTCACTTTTTCTCTTGGAGTTTTCAGGTTGCAGGTGTCGGTGGTCGCTATTCTAGTGTCTGTCTCTGCCTTCTCTCTGTTTGGACATTGGAAGAATCTCATATTCTCCCATCCACAAATCAAATTTGGTCTTTCTTTATTTTCTACCGCGAAGGTCTTAGATTGGTAGAAAAATTACTTTTAATTAATTTTTTTTAATGACAAATTCTATCAATATTTTATCATGCGCAGATCTTATGCACAGAGACGCATGGCTTTCATTTTGAAAAAAAATCTCGGACCTGGCAACATCCGGTGTGTACTCACCGGCCCTGTTATTTGGAATTGCCATTATTTTATTTGTACGATAAATCAAAAGAGATCTCTATCAGTCATATAACAATATGGTGAATATTCACCCGGAATTAAGAAATTATATACATTTTCTTTTCTTTATTTTATTTTTAAGTTGATTTAATTTCACTTGGGTTGATTTCAATCAACTGAATCCAGTAAATGGGTCACACTTTGGCCGGCCGGTTGTGGTATCAACGGCACGGATCTGGTCGGGTGTGTCTCGTCTTCTGAACATAGCTCGAGCCTCAGGGGGCCGTCCTCCAGGCTTTAACAGTCTCCGGGGGGGGGGGTAAGGTTTATCGCCTGCACCTGAGGCGTCCCTTTTTAGGAGAATGTCGTTGAGGCGCGAGGCACTTTTGGGAATGCCGGGCGCATTTGGGCTACGACGGCCCAGCACCCGGACTCACCTTAAAAAAGACCTTGTGCCATTCTCGTCCGGTTGATGGAACAGCCGACAAATACCATTAATTAAGTTCACTTAGAGCTATAATGGCCGCACATTATTGGGCGGTTGTAACAAAATTGGATTCGTATTTGAATTACACGTGAGTTCGTCATCGTTAGGTGCTCATAGCTACTGGCCTCGAATTTAACACACGATAAACATTTAGAGTTATATCCCTTGACCCGCCAGAGTTACTTCCCATATCATCATGGCGTTAAATCTTTGTAAAATCCTCTTCCGAAGCAAGTCTTCCTCTTTTAGTAAATTTCAGTTGGTCTTAACGTCCTCTCAAACCTGGCCGCGTGCGGTAAGTGAACAAAACTGTTCCTTTGAAATATCTGGTAGTTTTTTTGCTTATATTTTGTAATTCTTTATTGTTTGCCCTTCAACAACAACAACAACAAAAAATGCCGAACACGTTTTTCACATTGGTAGAAAAACTTATTCGTTTTTGTTATTTCTTCGTTCTTTCTCTCCTTCTAAAAATCCGTATTTTTCTTCTATTAATGATGTTTTTAAAACGTGTTTATAAACCTGATCCAGGAAAACCAATACAAGTCTGGACGGGTAATAAGTATGTTACATTTAACCTAGGTGCGATATCACCTTTTTTAAGCATGAGAAAATTCTCTTCTTTTACTTGATTTTTTATTTTTATTTAATCTTTTATTTTATCTGAGGTTGTTTTATTATTTAATGTAATAATTTTTTAATACTTTCACCTATCAAGGTTGAACAGTACGATGCAATGAATAAATTAATTAAATTTCAGTTCTTCTAAAATTTATCAAAAATATGAAATAAATCTCTTTACATTTTTTTAATACGTTTTTTTTGGGCTTTTTTTTTTGTTTTGTTTTTTTTTAGTTTAGATTTGTTTGAATCTTGGACAAACAGTATTTTATCAGCAAATGACTGAACTTTTTTTCGCTTGGCGAATTAAGAAGAAAAGAAAAAAAAATTTAAATAAATAAACTCTAGGGGAGGGGAGGAGCGAAATTCTGAAAATTTACGACTGTTCTAATCTAAAACAACAAAATTTAATAGTAAACAAGCGGTCAGAAAGTGTGATTTTAATGTAGAAGATAAAATCATAACCTGCTTTTGTTTGTTTTTTGGGTTTTTTTTATTGGAAAAAAAAACAACCGTCCGTGTTTTTGTTTCTCTTTTGTTTGCAATGACGTCTTTAACGCATGTTATTGATTTCAGAATATTAGGCAAATATGAAATAAAAACCTTTTCTAATGCAAGGTGCTTTTTGCATAAATAAGCTCTTTCGTTATCGATTTAGAGTTATTTACTTGGCTTATTTAGTGCACCCTGTGAGAATCGACGTCCCTTACTCATTAGGGGATATGGTCCGCATGCTAGTTACATACATCATAACGGGGCTTGCGAACTCGCTTTCTTAACTACTCCTCATTAAATACATTTTTTATATATTGCATACAGTCTTGTCGAACACAAATAATTTTCAAACAGATCTATTTGACCCACAGATGAAACTCACAGGTACTCCAACTTCAGGGCAGAGTGGACCAGGGAGTATTGCCAATGAAGTTGTACTCTATCCCTAGATCTTCAGAACTGGAGTCTCACCATCAACTGCAGTTTAGTGTTGTAACCAAGACACCCCTTTTTGGGAGCGTGTGGATAACTCCCATTTTTGTGTTTAGATTTTAAAATTTTCTTTTAAATACGTTGGTATGTTATTCAAATTGCTTAGTTGTGTAGTATCACCTCCCTTACTAAGGTCAGTAAATGGGGCAGTCAATACTAACTTAACAGAAATCTTGGTCCTTACTTCCACCTCGGCCAAGGAATGCTATCCCAGAATCCATCGCCTCTCTCTCTTCCCTTCTCTCACCTTTTCTCTCTCGCTTTCCCTCTCCCTCTGGCCAATCAGCGGAGATAGTAGCGGTTGCCGAAGACGACCCAAGACAGAAGAGGAGGCAGTTGCTGAAGAGATTCCAAACACTAAACACGCGTGTTGACCGCCAGACATTTTCTAGCCAACACGTGGCGTTGTATACGAAGAATAAAATTCCTCTTTTAAAGTTAATATTTGTACTTCTCATTTATTATCTCAAATAACATAACCCAAGTACATATATTACAATGGTGACCCCAACTAAAAGGATATAAGACGCAACTTTTGAAAATTCCAGGATAAATTCAACCAATTTTTCAACTTCACGCCGCAAACGTTTCAAGAGAGAACCTTCGACGTAAGTAAATAAAAAAAAAAAAAAAAATTTTCCTCTTTTCTTCGTCTACAACAACAACAAATATATATATATATACTCACACACACACAAAAAAAAAAAAACAATTAAAAAAAAAATAATAAAAAAAATAAATAAAAATGGAAGAAGCTTCTCTACAGCAAATTAACATAAAGACACCAGAATTAATGGAAACGGCAGTGAATGGCTGGTTTTCCATTCTGGAGGCACAATTCCACCTGCGCATTATAACGGCATCAACAACAAAATGCTACACGGTAATATCATCTCTGCCTGCAGAGGTGGTAGCTAAAATACCGATAACAATTTTTAGAATCAAAAAAATACGAGGAAATAAAACAGTCATTAATTGAGGCCCACGAAAGGACAAAGCCGGAATTGCTGGACAAATTAATGTCAACAACAAATATTACAGGCTGTCCTTCAACATACCTGCAAGAAATGCTATCGATAGCAAAACGGATAGGTATCGGAGAAGAAATAGTAATACACAAATTTCTTCAGGCCCGACCAGCGAAAATTTCCCCCGTCATTGCTTCACAAAAGGAGTTAAATCCAACTCAACTTGGAAAACTAGCGGATAAGCTTATGCCTCTGCTTAACAATATCAACGCAACAGCGTTCACCGCTCAGCATAGGACACAAAAAAACTGAGAAAAGCAAATACAATATTATTTTACCGACAGGTATTAAACCTTTCTTCCTGGAACAAAAAGCCAAAATATGTAGAGCACACCTCTACTTTGCCGAGCAAGCAAGAACTTGCAAACCTTGGTGTAGATGGCCGAAGAAGCAAAACACAAAAATACTACCAAGCTCGCGTCCACCTACACCAACTCCAACAGACTCGGAAAACTAACGGCGCGAACCATGCCTGTCCCCCTGAGTTCGCCGCTATTACAAATCAAGACACGATTAGGGACAACTACATTAAAATTTATAGTGGATATTGGTGCAAGTATCTCAATAATACCAGCATCTAGGTTAAATGGCGTCACATTAAATCCAACACCGGTATCACTCACCACCGCTAATGGAGAGAAAATAAAATGCTACGGACAAGCAAACCTAGAGATTGGGATACCAAGTTTGAAAAGGTCATTTTCCTGGACATTTGTGGTCGCAGATATCACCAATCCACTCCTTGGATTTGACTTTTTAAATGAATTTGGTCTCATAATCGACTACAAAAATAAAACAATTTACGACCCGTTAACAGCTACCAAAAAGGAATTAATACTAAACACGACATCTCCAGTAAACGTGGTCATTAACAAAGTAGAACTACCATCATTTATTCAAACCAGTCTGGATAAATACCCCGAAATCATTTCTCCTCATATAAACAAAAATAACAACTACTGCGGTGTTTATCACAGAATTGATACAGGTAGCCACTTACCAGTTTTTGCAAAATCCAGACAGCTATCAGCGGAAAAACTATCGGCGACTAAAGAAGAGTTTAAAAGACTCATAAATGAAGGCGTGATAACTCCTTCAGACAGAGAAAAATCAACAAAAAAATCATACGTGCCAAATCAACTACAAACTTGTGATAAAGTTTGGATTAGGATAGACCGCGTTCGAAAACCGCTAGAAGCACCCTATTCAGGTCCTTACATGGTACTCGAACGAACACCAAAATATTTCCTAATAGAAACTAACTCAAATACGCATACACAAGTTTCAATAGGCCATTTAAAACCTTACAGTGAAAACAAACAAAAATGTACACAAAATGCAACTACCAATACAAATAAAAAGTCTGAAAGTCTACCTCAAAAAGTGCAGGAACATAAAATGAAAACAAGAACATCAGGTAGAACAGTTACATGGAAAAAGGATAACGAGTATATTTATTATTAAAACAAAAAAACAAAAAAAACCCCAACAAAACCAAACAAAAACTCTGTTTACTGGTAGGGGAGTATTGTAGTATCACCTCCCTTACTAAGGTCAGTAAATACTAACTTAACAGAAATCTTGGTCCTTACTTCCACCTCGGCCAAGGAATGCTATCCCAGAATCCATCGCCTCTCACTCTTCTCTCTTCCCTTCTCTCTCCTTTTCTCTCTCGCTTTCCCTCTCCCTCTGGCCAATCAGCGGAGATATTAGCGGTTCCCGAAGACGACCCAAGACAGAAGAGGAGGCAGTTGCTGAAGAGATTCCAAACACTAAACACGCGTGTTGACCGCCGGACATTTTCTAGCAAACACATGGCGTCGTATACGAAGAATAAAATTCCTCTTTTAAAGTTAATATTTGTACTTCTCATTTATTATCTCAAATAACATAACCCAAGTACATATATTAGTTGTATCAGTTATTGCCGGAGGTACCTCTAACTCTATAACACTTAGTGTAATGAAGAGATACTCCCTCAGAGACGGATCTGGTACCAGATATCAGTTGGCAAGACAGAGGATGTTATTGAGTATTTTAGCTGTAACACAATACTGCTGCTCACAAAAATAAAATCTACATTCAATAAGATCATCTCATCAAAAATTTGATGTTTAGGGATATCTGTTATTCAAAAATAAAATTGACACTCCTGTAATGTTGTCTCTTCAATTGTGTGTGGGATGTTCACAATTGATATTTATATCTCTTGCTAACCGTGGCAGTTATCTTTTGTATATCAGGTGTTATATATGTATCTATATATTTTAGTATATTCAATTTTTCTCCATGTTAAGGACTATCACTCTAAGAGAAAAACAATATATTCAAAACCCCTGTTACCATAGTAGTGTAACTTGCTACAGTAGACATACTGTATGGTAAAACTAAGTGTTGGAGTTCTGGCATTGTATTCACCCTCATTCTGGCAACTCCTTTCGGTGACACTAATTGTGTATACTACCTTGTCTTTACATTGGATTGGCGATACTTGCAGCATGGGCAACTTTTAGTCATCCATACAACATTGGCTTGTGCTGAGTTTTAGGCACAGGTCTGGTCTTATAAGACTGTGATGACTGCCAGAAGAACATAAAAAAACAAAACTTTTTTTGAATAAAATGATTTTTTAATTTATTTAAAAATAGCTTTTCTTTTCAAATTAGCTTAAAATCTCATATCTTCTGCGATTTTTTTTTTTTTTCTATAAGGAATGTAGATAATATACTTCTGTATCTATTCTTTTGCTCACAGTTTTTAACTGATTTTAAAAGATAAAATGTTTTCTTCTAGAACCAATGTAAAAACCATATATGCTTGTATATCAGACAATTTTCTGAGGCCTAAATTTTAGTCTCATATTAGGGGGTAATACTAAACACCTGATACAAACTTGGTGTTCACAATTACTGCGAATACTGGGGATGTCCTCATGGCATAATGGTTAAAGTGCTGGACTGCAGAATCGTGGTAAGTGAGTTCAAACTCCTGTCACGCTATTACATTCACTTTTGAACAAATACTCTTGGGAAAGATATGAACCCATTTATCCTCCTATCTATGGGTTGAATAGTATCACCACTACTGTTCTTCTACAAGGATGGATTTGGCATTAAATAATCCTTGTAGGGCAGACTAGGTTCTTCAGCCTTGGTGAGGCAACTAGTCTAGGAGAAGGAAAACTCTGAATTCAAACCTGTTAAACTCTGCTTAAAAAAATTGACCTTCTGTCATATCCTGCCCGAGCGGAGGGGTTGGACAAAAAAGGAGGTGCCCGTGGTGTAATGGTTATTGTCGTACGAAATGGACACAGCGACTTGAGTTCAAATCCCATAGCACTAATACCCTTGGGAAAGGTATGAATCCAATTATTCTCCCTCCAGCTATGGGTAAATAGTAGGACAGACTGGCTTCTTCAGCCTTGTTGAGGTAACTAGTCTAAGAGAAGGAAAACTCTGAATTCAAACCTGTTAAACTCCGCTTAAAAATTGATCTTGTGTCATATCCTGCCCAAGCGGAGGGGGTTGGGTAAATAGGATTAAATAATCCTTGAAGGTTGATATGCCATTAAACCACAAAACAAACAATACCTATGTATACTCTAGTTCGATTTAATCTCAAGTATCATGCAACCTTCTAATATTCGGCTGTAATTTTGGTTTCAGAAAGTCATATGATATGTGAGTATATATGGTAAATTTTTAAAAATTAGGTTTTATTTATGTAATATCTTTTCAACATTACTTATCAAGGTTGAATTTTCACTTTGCAATAAACAATAAATGATGGTAAAATGGTGATCATCATTGAAAATGGGCATAGCAACCTGAGTTCAAATCCTGGACTCAGCTGTTTGTTTCACATGGTGAAAGGTTTGGATTCTGTTATTCTTCCTCCCGTTAGGAGTAAATAGTAGGGTAGACTGTGCTCTTTAAATTTGGTATAGCAACCAGTTTAGAAGTGGTTTAAAAAAAAAAAAAAAAAATAATAATAATATTTAAAAACTTGAAAGTTAAAATTTAGTTTTACTAAAAAGAGAAAATAAATGAATATATAGAATATCTGTAGAATATTTCTTAAATATATGAAAAGGTCAGTCTGCCTGAAAATAGTACAATATTTTGGGCCATATTTATCTTGTTTGTTTGTTTCTTTTATTTACACGAAGATAAGCTGAGTCCATGAAGGAAAAGTGAATGTATCAAGTAGGCTTCATTTTTTTTGTTTTCTTTTCTTTTAGTGTCTCATGTTTTTATTAAATACACAACAGCTGTAAATATATCATTAGAAAAGACAAAACCAAACAAAAACACCTTTTATATTATAGTAAATTCTATATTATTAAACTATTCACTCTTATCTGTTCTTTGTCTAGTAATTATTCATGGTTGGCTATGTTATTTTCTATTCAAGGGAAGTCTGACTAAATTTAGTACAAGTTTGTCATTTACATAAATAAAATAATGTGTGGTTTATATTGAACTACCAAGCTTTAAACTATTATACAGGTTGATTAAAATTCTTTTATGGAAGTACCTTTATGATATAATTTCAAAAGTTCACTATCCCAGTCCACATTGTTGGAACAGGTGTTTAAAAAACTATTAATCATATTTACCAACCCCTCCGCTCAGGCAGGATGTGACACGAGGTCAATTTTTAAGCGAAGTTTAAAAGGTTTGAATTCAGTTTTCCTTCTCCTAGACTAGTTGCCTCACCAAGGCTGAAGAACCGAGTCTGCCCTACTATTTACCCATAGCTGGAGGGAGAATAATTGGATTCATACCTTTCCCAAGAGTATTAGTGCTATGTGAAATGCAATTAGTCTCGCCCAGGATTTGAACTCGTATCGCCGTGTCCATTTCCTATGAGAATAACCATTACACCACGGGCACCTCTTAAAAAACTTAATATTTCAATAGGAATATTGTTATTAGAAAAAAAACTGATATTATGGAAACCAGTTGGGGAAGATTCTAATAATGTGTTGACGGAAATGATAAACAGGTTGATACTTTAAAATCATATCATAAAAAAGAACTCCTATAGAAATGTTAACATATCTTTTGAAAATCCCTGTATTTGAATTCTTTTCCAGTTTTAATTGTTTTTAGAATATATAAATTGGAAATGAACAATGAAACAAATGTTGAAGGTGGTGATAAATGTCATTGTTATTGTTACTAAATAACTGTTATGTGAGTCTGTTGATTAAAATGAACTTGCGTTAGGCTAATGAAATTTTAATTTGCTTGTCAGAGTGTGTGCCATATACTTGGTTGGTAGCTGATATCTATTATTACTTTTTTGTTTGAACCTGAATAAATCTTTTCATCTTGTCGGTAGGGCATAGAATCTGCTGACAGCATGCTCAGTAGAAGAGTAAGACCCCTCCTCTCACAAATAATGGTGGTGTCGTATGAATGACACTAAACTGCATCTAATGGTGTGGTTCAGATTCAGGAGATTAGGGAAGTGTGAAGTATCTCTTCATTGTCATTACTCCCAGATCCACTCTAATCTAGAGCAGTAGTACCTGTTAGGGTCCCATCTATGGGTCTAATAAGTAAAGAAATTTGGCGACCATAGTCGAGGGTGACCTGAAGGCTCCCTTTTCAATAGCTACCACACTAACGCATAGGTGAGGGCACAACTCCATTCCCTGGATTGCTCCACTTTAACCTTGACCCTTGCATTATAACCTTATAATGCTAAGTGTTAAGCAAGGTGGCATCAAATACCATGTTTTGAGTCTTTGGTATGACTTGACCTGGAAATTGCGCCCCAGTCTCCCAGACCAATGGCGAACACTCATTAGGCCAATGGCCCAGTTACTTTTATGGGTCTAATAGATTTGTGTAAAAATTATTTGCATTCAATAGGACTGGGTACAAAAAAAAAAGAACAAACAAAACAAACTCTTAAATAACAACATAAAAAATGTAGACTTAAGCATAGTTTGAATGCAATTCCTTAACTACTAGGCATGAAATAACTCTAGACTGTTTGATATGCCTTGTAAAATTATCAATGAAATCTCATTTTTCTTTTTTCTTTTCAAACTGTAAGACAAATATTGTCTTAATGTACAACTACATCCAGTTTGTAGAGTATCCCTTTTTTATATATATATATATATATATAATTATGCATGCACACACGCCTGAAATGTGATCAAAAAGTGAAGGAAAACTGTTAATTCAAACCAGCTCAAAAATTGACTTTGTGTCACATCCTACTTGTGGGGGTAGGGGTTGAACGAAGCTCCATGTGGCACTTGTTTCCTAAATTCAAAATTCATTTCAAGAGTAAGATTTGTGGATGCAGAGGGCATTAAAAGAAATAATATAGTAGCATAGCTTTACACTTTTCAAGGAGTTTTGATTTCTTGGAATATGAAATGCCAAGGAACTATTTTAAGGACAATTAACATTTCTTTAATTTCTTTTTTTTGTCTTGATCATACATTACTTCAAATGAGTTTGATAGCAAATCATACATCATTTGCTTTGGTATTACGGATTTTCCAGACTTATAACCAAAACAAATCAAAACAAAAAAGAAGTGGCTAAATGGGTTAGTTGTGTTTAATAAATAACTTAGATATCTCAAAAACAAATTGAGAATTGAAATAGTTTGACAGATTGGTCTCTTTAACCTTAGTATGGCTACTGGTATAGAAGATGGAAAAATCTGAAATTTTGGCTACTTTTCTTTTTTTCAAAATCGCCAATCGGGTTGTTCTCTCTTTCCCCGAAGCTGAAAAAAAGATGCGAGTTCAAATCTCACTTAGAACTTATTCTTTATTGTCCTTTCCAGTATACACTCGCTGTGGTCGAGCTAACGACCCAGGTTAGTTGCGATTAAAGAATAAATAAATGAATAGATAAATAAAAAAAACAACCAAAATTAAGATGAAGAAAAATACTTATAAAAAATTAATAATAATGACTGACAAATCTTAACCCAAAAATAAATTAACTTACTCACCCTCTATTTATTCACTCATTATTAACTTCTCCATCTTGCTTTTTTTTTTTTTTTTTTTTCTTTTTTCATATGTTTTGTTTCTTTTTCTTACCATTCTTTCGCCATCTCCATATGTCAATGTATTCCCCACTCTTTTTTAAGGTCTTAAACTTTGCTTAGAAATTGACCTTGTGTCACATCCTGCTCATGTGGAGGGGTTGGGTAAATACAAACAAATTGAGATTTTTTTTTTTTTTTTTTAAATTTTTGTTTTTAATTTGCAAGATGTCAGCAGGAGCATCTGTATACTGGTTGTTGTGAAATAGGAATTTTACAGGGAAGGAACTATTATTTCTGGACACCACTTTTCTTTATCATCTAAAGAATGTACTTTCCTTTTCTTAGGTTCTGTGTTAATAAAACCTTAAATACAAGGTACGTTTCATTTCTTCTCTTGCCATATAACAATTTTTAATAAAAAAAAAACTAATACCCTGTCAGCTGATTGTTTCTCTTCAGAGGGGTAGGACCCCCCCCCCCACTCTACCAGTGAGTGTCCTGGTAATAACATTAAACCATCTAATAGCAAGGCTTGAAGATTTGGGGAATATAGAGAACCTCTTCATTGCCATTGCTCCCACGTTCACTCTGACCCAGGATGGTAACACCTGATAGGGTCCTATCTATAGGTCAAATAGAATAAACTGTGTGTGCTAACAAATGACTGATATTAAATTGTGACTGTTATATAGCAATGCTTGAAACCATTTCCTTGTTTACAAAAAAGAGCCCAGGCTTGTTTAAAGAATGTTATCTACAAAATGTGTTTACAAAACATTTGGCAATGGTTGATATGCCACAAAATCCAACCAAACTGAGGGGTGTCCTCGTGGTGTAATGGTTAAAGCAATGGACTGTGGAATTGTAATAAGCGAGTTCATACTCCAGTCCTGTTATTACATTCACTTTCAGGCAAATACCCTTGGGAAAGGTATGAACCCCCTTATCCTCCCAGCTATGGGTTAAATAGTACCACTACTGTTCTTCTTGGAGAATTACTTTGGCATTAAATAACCTACAAAGGGTGATATGCCATTAAATAAAGAAACCTAACCAAACCTTATATATATAATATATCTGTATAAAGAGGATTTGGCATTAAACCAAACCAAACCAAACCAAACTAAAGGAAAACAAACCTACTTAGCTTCCTTCATGAAACAGAACATTGTTGAAAATTATTTTTGCAAGATTATCTGTGAAAGCTGACAAGTTGAAGAAGTTCTTTCATGGAAACAAATACATACAATAAATCAATTGATGAGGCTGTTACCAATAATAATAATAATAATAATAAAAATAATTTTGAAGTCATTTTGCACAATATAAAAATCAACAACCACATAAAAAATTAGAAAAGAAACAAGCGTTTATGCTTTAAAGATAATAAAGAAAACTTCAGGTTTAAACAGTCTAGTCATGCTGAAAGCACAGATCCCCTTCACTCTCTCTCACCATACATCCCTATTGGCAGGTCCTTGAGCTAGCATCCAATGTCCTTACTGTATTGATGAACATAAGTCTCTGCTAGTTGGCCAGCACTGTGATGTCCATGCGTGGAAGCCCACAGAAAAACTTAGCTTATAAATCCATCCCTGCTACTGCAGCAGTGCCCAGCATGTCCTGTTCATCTTACTCAAATGGTTGGTGAGATGAGAGGCAAGTGACCATACACCTACTGTCTTATGGGGTGCTGTCCCTGGATTTAAGGCTACCAAAAACTAAACTGGTAGAATTGGCAAGAATATCCTAATAACAAAAAGGCATGCTGTCCATATTATACATTTTTGAAAAATCTACTTATCTGCTACAATGGTATTTCAAAAAGTAGTGCTCAATATTTTAAAAACAAAATAGCTTGTTTGAAGCCTAAAACATACAATAAAAGTCGTTACTAAAAGTTTAACTCTTTGAACCCAAATGCCTAAAATCCTACAATACCTCCACCTAATGGGGAAAGTACCAGAATAGCGGTACCTTCAGGTTCTAAGGGTTAATGTGTTTGCAATTTTTAGATATATGGTTTGATCAGTTGGTTTAACAGCATGTCGAACCTTATTGGGTTATTTTGTGCCAAAGTAATTTTTTTAACAATTATTTGATTTCAAGTAATTTATGATATTTATTAAAAAAGTATACCTTCAAATTCTTAATATGATTGCTAAATTTCTCTACATTTTCAAATAACTTTTCCTATTATGTTAATAATCATTTGTTTACACATTTATATTTTTAAGTTCTCTTTTCTGATATTACTAATTTTCAAACAAGTCCATTCAACTCCTCAAAGCTGGAACCCTTACGAGTACTGCCACTCCAGGTCAGAGTGAACCTGTGAGTAATGTCAAAAAATGAGTCAAGAGTTTTCTTATGTTCCTAAATTGGAACCTAACAACTGGATGTAGTTTAGTGACACCATATATGACTCTTGCTTTTCCCAAAGTATCACCTGACTTTTGTAAAAGACTTGCATTCTTCTACTCCGTAAAATGGTATAAAGTCGAAAAAGTAATTACATGTTACAGGATAAACTTTTTTGGATGTTCAAAGTCCCCCATCAAAAAAACCCACAAATATTTTGTATCTGCATGCCTCTGTGTTAAGATCAGCTTTTGCTGCAGCTGATGTCTAGAACACTTGAAACATGATACTGTGCTTTGATTTTTTTTTTTTTTTTTTTCTGACAGTTCTTTACAGGCATGCAAAACATCCTGCAAATTTTCTCTAAACCAACCTGCCCTTTCAAGATGAAATCCATGCTTTTTCTGCAGTTATTGCAACAGTATCTTATATACAAGGTGTTTTGTAGGGTCTGAGGAATAAAAAGAATTTCTATATAAATTAAAAATAATTGTAGCCCAGTTTGCTTGGGCTGTAGAATACACCGACTGGATTTTTGCAGATGGGTATGACGTCCACCTTTAGCAAGTGTTCTAGATATGACACTAAGCCATCTGATGGTGTGGCTCTAGTCCTGGAGCTTTGGGGAATGTAGAGTACTCCTTCATTGCCGTTACTCCCAGATTCACTCTGACCCTAAGTGATAGTACCTGTTAGGGTCCCATCTATTGGTCAAATAGAATTATTTAATCCTTTACTATACTTAAAAGCATTTAGCTGTGTGTAAACAATTAATAGAAGTATTTGGAACTATTTTACTTTGTGCAAACAATGCATAGCAATACTTGAAACCATTTAACTGTGTGCAAACAAATGATTAATATGAAACAGAATTATTAGTGTTTGATAATAATTGAAACTATTCAACTGTGTAAAAACAAATGAGCTCTGGCTTTTTTAAAAATGTTACCAGCAAACTATTTGCATAAAAATCTTATATATATAGGATCTGGTATTAAATAACCTACAAGGATTTAAATGCCATAAAACAATCAAAATGAACTAAGCTCTAGGCTTTAAATAATCCTTGACAGGTTGATATGTTAAAATTGATAGATCAATTAGACATCTGGAAAAAAAAAGTTAGTTTTCTTGCGGCAGATTTCAGCTCTAAACTCGTTAGAATCCAAGATGAAAATGCTTCAGTCTAAAATTGCAGATATATTTACATTCATAATTAAACTCGTCCAGTTCATAATGATTTAAGAGAATATGAAAAGATAAATTTTAGAATGTGTCACAAATAAAAATATTGGTAAAACTTGATTATTTTCTTTGTAAAAGGAATTTTTGTTTTTCTTTTTCATCCAGTCTTGTGCACACTTCAGTACGAGTCGGCGGTGTGATGCAGAGTTCTTTGAGTCTGCTGATGATGCTGTCAAAGATATCCCAGATGGCGCCAAGCTTCTTGTGGGAGGTAAGTTTCCAGCTCATATTCTTTCCACTCTAGACTGGCTGTGGGAAATCCATTTGATTTTCTGTTGCACATGACAATATTTATTAGATTTGGTTTTGTTTCTCATAAATTCACTCAGAAATTATAAGTCTGAAACAGGGTTATTTTTCAAACCATATGGTCATATCTATGTGCCAAATAGAACAGTTTGACATTTAAACTGTGTGCAAACAAATGACTGATGTTAAATTGAATTTCTTGAAATAGAACTGTTTGATCATTTAACTGTGTGTAAACAAATGATTGATGTTTACTTGAATTGTTTGTGATATGTCACAATACTTGGAACCATTTAATTTTATTGACTTATGTTAAGTTGAATTGTTAGAAATAGAACTGTTTGATCATTAAATTGTGTTTCTCTACAAAATGTATTTACAAATCATGTATTTAATATGTATGTAAAAGCATGATTTGTCATTAGATAATTAACAAGGGTTGATATGCCGTAAAACCAAAGCGAAAAAAAAAACATCAAATCACAGACAATGTTTGATATAGGATCCTCTCCATACACTACATACAAGGTGGAGGCACTCATGACATGATGGTTATCATCTGAGAAACTGAACACAGCACCTCCTGCCAGTGAGGTTTGGGTAAATACTTACTCTCTGTAAGAATAGACAGTGACAATTTTTGTGATGAGTGTTAGGAAAACTTAAAACTATTTAACTATGTGCAAACAAATAATTATCATTATTGTTATTATTATTGAATAGGGATACTTGAAACTGTAAATGCTTGCATGCTTCTTAGTATGAAATGAGAACACTTGAAACCGTGTAATTATTTGATTTGCTTGTTATATGGGATATCAACCCTTGTGGGTTATTTAATGCCAAATTCTATTTATGTGTACAAATATATTATATATCTGATTTGTTAGTAAATAACTGGTTGGTATGTTCATTCTTAAATGTGCTTGAGCTCTTTTGTCTGCATACCGTTAAATGGTTTCATGCATTGCTTTCTAATACCAATAATTCAATTTAATATTAATCATTTGTTTGTACACAGTTAAATGGTTTCAAATATAGTAAAGGATTAAATAGTTCTATTTGACCTATAGTTGAGACCTTAATTGGTACTACCAATCTGGGTCAGAATGGACCTGAGAGTATTGGCTATGAAGGGATACTACAGATTTCTCAAAACTCACCATTAGATAGTTCAGTGTCATATCCAGGACACTTGTTGAGGGGTAGGGTAGGGTCTTACTCCTTTGCTGAGATCCAGTTGGTGTATTCTACATTTCTGACCACCTGCACTTGTAAGTAATTGTTTACAAATGATGATTATCATAAAATAGGAATTGTTACTTAAAACTATATAATCATTTGGGAAAAGAAAACATTGACTCCTGCATTAAATAACCCAACATATGTTGACGTGTCATAAAACCAACCGACCATTCAATATTCCCAGGATGTTTTTCCTGTTCTAACATTTGTTCTGAGGGATAATTGGTAGTATGTATTCATCCAACTCCTCTGTCACTGACAGGATGTGACACAAGGCCAATTCTTGTGTGGAGTACAATTGGTTCAAATTCAGTTTTCCTTTCCCGAGCTTGGTTGCTTCAGCAAGGCTAAAAAAAACAGTCTGCCCCAATTTTTTTTACTAACCCAGTTGGCTGGGACTGTAGAATACACCGACTGCATCTCTGCAGAGGCGTAAGACCCCTCCTCCCAACAACGAGTGACCTGGATATGACACTAAACAATCCGATGGTGAGGCTCTAGTTATGTTGAAGCTTTGCAGAATGTTGAGTAACCCTTCTTTGCCATTGCTCCCAGGTCTACTCTGGCCCAGAGTGGTAGCACCTGATAGGGTCCTATCTGTGGGTCAAATAGAACTGCTTGATATTTAAACTAAATGTAAACAAATGACTGATGCTAAATTGAATTGTTAGAAATAAAACTGTTTGATTATTCAACTGTCTGTAAACAAATGACTGATGTTTAATTGAATTATTAGTGATACTTAACCTTACTTGGAACCATTTAACTGTGTGCAAATGAGTGAGTAATGTTGAATAGAACAATTAGTGTTAAATAGCAATACTTGTAACCACTTCACTGTCCACTATTAAAATTGAATTGAATTATAAGTGTTAGATAGTAATAGTTGAAACCATTTAACTGTTCAGAAACAACTGTAATACTAGTGCTCAAACGAATAAGTAGTAACTCATTTAAAAATGAAATTACTGACAAACTAATCTCATATGCATCATGTATATCTGACTTTGTGTACAAACAAATGACTGATGTTAAATTGTTACTATTACATAGCAATACTTAAAACCATTTAACTGTGAAAAAAAAATTAGCTCGGGCTCGTTTGACAATGTTATCAATGTGTTTACAAATCGTATATATCTAATATATAGGTATAAATAGGATTTAGCGTTAAATAACCTACAATGGTTGATGTGCCATAAAACCAAACCTACTATTTACTCATTGCTGGGAATGAAGAAGTGATGGATTCATTTCTTTCTTAAGGGCATTAGCATGAAGTGACATGCAAACTGCCTTGTCCAGGATTTGAACTCTGTTTGATAATTCTATTTCCAATGACTGTTATATTTATACCAAGCATTGATAGTATGATACTATTACTATTTGAAGATTTACATTTAATTTTGCTTTTGTTAATTATAAGATGGATGACACTAAAATTGGTCATGTGGATTTTATTAGTATATGAGATTTATGTCATTGGAAAATGTTTTACTTAAATTTGAACAGCAAGTTTAATACAAGGTTAACTCAGATAAAATTGAAAAGGTCACATAGTTGATATAAATGATCATTCAACCTCACTCTCTTTCCTGCAGAAGTCTACAGCCTTGTTTTAGTTAAAGGTTAAACAATCTTTAGGTGCATAAATGGTGTAATGGTTATCGTCGTAGTGAAATGGACACAAGTTCAAATCCTGGGCGAGACTGATTGCATTTCACATAGCACTAATACCCTTGGGAAAGGTATGAATCCAATTATTCTCCCTCCAGCTATGGGTAAATAGTAGGGCAGACTAGGTTCTTCAGCCTTGGTCAGGCAACTAGTCTAGGAGAAGAAAAACTCTGAATTCAAACCGCTTAAAGAAATTGACCTTGTGTCATATCCTGCCCGAGCGGAGGGGTTGGGTAAATATGATAAATGCATTCCTCTCATAGTATAGCTGATTGAGAATTTTGGAATCCTTTTGAGATTTTTATCAAACTTTTCAGGATGTATTTAACTCTGGGCTATTTCATTGGTTAAAAGAAAAATTATATTTGATTGGCCTGATAGAAAACATTCAGTGAAAGCTGACCAATCACAAACAGGCTGAAAGCTCTGTTGGCAAGTCTTAGAAAACTCTGGCTGTATCCTCTGCAGTGGGGTAAACCCTGACTTGTACTAGGATTATTATAAGATACTTGAAACCATATAACTGTGTGCAAACAAATGACTATTATAAAATGGAAAAAATTATATAAACTCTATAATTATTATTATTAGATAGGAATATTTGAAACCATACAATTGTGTGTAAATTGTTGTATTAGATGAGAATACTTTAGAACTGTGTGCAAAAATCTCTTAAGAATTATAAATGTACAGTGAATGTAATTCCCTAACCTCTTGGTATAAAATAAGACTGACTGACATACCATTAAAATCAATCCTTCATACATGTGTGTGTGTGTGTGTGTATATATATATATATATATATATATATATATATATATAGTTAGCAGCTGTGGTTGTGGGCTACCAAAAGGCTCTATTTTAATAGTTACTACACTGAGGTGTAGGTGAGGCCACTACTCTTTTCCCTAGATAGCACCACTTTACCCTTGATCTGTACCTTATAATGCTGAGTGTTAAGCAAGGCAGCATTAAGTACCATTTTTTGAGTCTTTGGTATGACTTGACTTGGGATTGAATCCCAGTCTCCCAGGCCATTGGCAAACACTCTAACCACTAGCTCTCTCTCTCTCTCTCTCTCTCTCTCTCTCTCTCTATATATATATATATATATATATATATATATATATATATATATATATATATATATATATATATGTGTGTGTGTGTGTGTGTCATTAAACCTGTTCTTCATGCAGAGTAATGAGAAAATAGCATTGTTATGAGTCATTTCTCAAGTAAATAAAAGAAAGAATGTATGGGAAGAAGAAAGTGAGAATAAGTTTAAAGTAAAGAGAATTTGAAAAAGAAAGGCTGCATAGAAGAGATAGTTAAATTCAGAAAGTTATCATGAGAGTGAAAATAAGAGAGAGAGATTAAGTTTTAACCATATATAGATAGTGAATAAGAGGTATCTGTTCATATTGAAATAATTCATCAGATGAAATTCAAGGGAGATAATAATCTATTGAATCTGTCTTCATTCATTTGATAAACATTAAGCAAGATACAATGTACAGATTTGATGCACTTTGACATTAACGAATGTATATCATTCTGGCATTACGTTGTGACAGCTTTTCAGTTAACAATGGTTGTTTATATGTCTGTTGATTGTTATTTGATATGTATTGTTTGCCAAGTAAGAATGAATTTCTTTTTCTAGGATTTGGTCTTTGTGGAATCCCTGAAAATTTGATTGGTGGGCTGTTAAAGACTAATGTGAAAGATCTCACTGTGGTCAGTAACAATGCAGGTGTCGATGACTTTGGTCTTGGGCTGCTTTTACAACAGAAACAAGTAAGACTTGAAAAAATTCCTGTCTTTTTCTTTTCCTTTGTCTTTTTCTTCATATCCCTTTTTTTTTTTCTTTTTTAAACTATCTTCCTCTTCTCCATCATTAGCTCTATTTCTTTTTTCCTCCTCACTAATTCTACATTCTTTCATCTTTTCCATCCTTTCTAAATTAAAAAATTTTGTTATCTTGTATTTGATTGAATAAAACATAACTAAATATCTTTTTTAAAGAAAAATCTTTGATCAGTTCTTTGTTTTATTTTGGGTTTTAAATTATAATTAATCCCTTAATTTCAGTTAATTTTTGAGTGCATATATATATATATATATATATATATATATATATATATATATATATATATATATATACCCAGACCCTGAAAAATTATTAAATCAATGATGTGAATTAATTGCTAGATGTAGACATAGGAATAGATTTAAACTATAGACAAATATCATAGATAATGTTTAATTAAACAGAACATAGGATTAATTTGAGATTTGAGGTGAAATGAATCAAATAAAATAAAAAGATGAGTTGATACCATGTGATGTGTACATACTTTTCAATGGAAAGGTAACTGAATTAATTGGCACGAATATAAATTTTGAATTTAAAATTCTAATTTTAAATTTTGAATTTAATTTAAGTATTACTGTATCCTTACGTAAGGTTATTAAGGAATGCCATACTTCCCTAAATTATTATTAAATCTGCTGTTTTACGTTGAAATATAATTAGAATTAAAAAAAATTAAATTTACTGTGATTCCAACTGGTAATAAAAAACCAGAAGTGGGTAAATGGGGAGGAAACTCTTCACCCCTCTTACCCTTCCTTCCTGTGTCTATTCTGTATGTAATTTAATTTATCCATTAGATCTGAAGAAGTCCTGTTATTTTTGGTGTTATTGATTAATATCAATACCCATAACAGGATGGAAATAAATTTATAATCCTAATGTGACCGATTTTTGTTTTTCTTTAAGAAATTATTAGCAATAATAATGTTAGTTACTTTGAGCTCTTTACCAGGAAAATTTTAAATGTTCATAGTTGAATAAATTTTGTCCTAACGGAATTATTCCCGACTCTGGTTTAACTGGACTGAATAATATATATATACTCCCCTACCCCCGTAAGGTTGAGTTCTCTGGCGAATGAAGTAATCATGTTGCCATTAGAGTTTATTGCAAGTCTCTTCATCTATGAATTGAGGTCTCGGTAGCTGTTGAACGGATGTATGTAAACAATAGTAATTGTGATTCATAACCGTTTAAAATTTACTTCACAGCTAATGGCTCCTCATGGCTGAAGGGTTAGAGTCAACCGGGTTTCGATCCCAGCTACGGGAAGCTAATATGTCTAGCCACACTGATGAGTTCTAATCCAACGAAACAGATCTGTCTGTGGATGACATATATATATATATATATATATATATATATGAGAGAGAAATAAACTTATGCTGAAAAGTTTATAGGTTGACTCAGATACTCTCATGGAATGTGACCAAATGAGTTTTATTTTTCGACATAATTCCTTTTTTTGGTGTTGCAGTGCTTGGATCCCATTTGTCAAAAAAAGTCATCAACAGTAGACAAGTCATATGAACTGCTCAGCGCACCCCTGTATATGTAGAACTAAGTTTGACTAGTGTAGACTCAATCAATGGTGCTTTGATGCTCACGTAGATAGCAACTGGCAGTCACTGACTGTTTCTATGCTTATCCTTTCTTCTGCATATACTCAATCACCAATATTGAGCTCTCTTTATTTATAAATATAGCAAACTACATGATATGTATATATAAGTAAGTAAAAGTTTGCGACTGTTGTCAAGGGTGACCAGAAGGCTCCCTTTTCAATAGCTACTACACTGAGGTGTAAGGGAGGGCGCTACTCCTTTCCTTGGATTGCTCCACTTTACCCTTGATACGCACCTTTTATTGCTGAGTGTTAAGCAAGGAGGTATCAAATAACATTTTTAAAGTCTTTGGTATGACTCGACCTGGGATTGAACCCAGGTCTCCTGGACCATTGGTGCACACTCAACCCAATAGGCCAATTTTGTCAAAATATAGTGATATTGCTCTGCATTCTTGTGCAAAGAAAACTATATCTTATTGATTTAGACTGTTTTAAGTATATAATGTGTGTGTGTGTCTTCATTTATATTAATGATGGTGTTTTTTATCTTGACTTTAACATTATGGTAAAAATTTAGTTAAGGAGAAAAGTCCTCGTTCATAAAAAGAAATACTTTTCACTCATTCTATATATGTTGTATTCTAATACATATTCTAATTTCATATTTCTTCCCAACTAAATTCTTTTTTCCTATTGAACTACTGACTTTGTCTTTTTTTAAATATTTTATTTTATGATAGATCAAACGGATGATATCCTCATATGTTGGTGAAAATGCTGAATTTGAACGCCAATACCTTTCAGGAGAGCTTGAAGTGGAACTCACACCACAGGTAAAATGGCACTTGATCGCTGACAAGCAGTTGTGATTATTTGGCTTCACTCTCGTAGATTTCATAAAATGTGAATTAGGTATACAATTGAAAAAAAAATGACTTTATTTTTGTTGTTGCTAATATTTATATATCTTAACTTCTGTTAGTCTCCAGTTAAATTCAAATTAACTATACGATGTATGCAATATGTATATTTTTTTTTGCTTTGATCCTTACACCCTTTAATATTTCTTGCTAGAATAAGTAAGTAAAGTTGGCGACTGTAGTAGAGGGTGATCAGAAGGTTCCCTTTTCAATAGGTACTACACCGAGGTGTAGGGGAGGGCACTACTCCTTTCCCAGGATTGCTCTATTTTACCCTTGATACATACCTTATATTGCTGAGTGTTAAGCAAGGAGGTATCATATACCATTTTTAAAGTCTTTGGTATGACGCAACCTGGGATTGAACCCATGCAGTTTTATTTGGTCCATCTTTAACTTTAATCTTCTCTGAAACTAATGATACTACTCCTGGCAAAAATTATGAAATTAACACACCTTGATGATGTTTCCTTTATTTATTTATTTATTTAATTTTTTGTTTATTTATTTATTTATTTATTTTATTTATTTTTTTTTTAGCAGCAAATAAACTAATGATACATCAGACTCAAAACATTTCTTCTTTAATAGCTGAAAATTCTGATTTCAATTATTGCTATCTAACACTAACACTCCTATTCAATATTCATCATTTGTCTACAAACAGTGAAGTGGTTACAAGTATTGCTATTTAAAATTAATTATGCTATTCAAAACTTTCATTCATTTTCAAACAGTTAAATGGTTCTAAGAATTGCTATGCATTACTGATAATTCAATTAAACATTAATCATTTGTTTACACAGTTAAATGATAAAACAGTTCTATTTCTAACAATTCAATTGGTCATTTGTTAGCACACAGTTTAAATTTCAACCTGTTCTATTTGACCCATAGACTGGATCCTATCAAGTGCTTCCACTCTGGGCCAGAGTGGACCTGGAAGTGATGGCATTGAAGGGGTAATCCACATTCCCCAAAGCTTCTACATTACTGGAGCCTCACTATCAGATAGTTTAGTGTCATATCAAGGACACTAGTTGTGGGTGGGGTGGGGGGCTTACTCCTCTGCAGAGATGCAGTTGGTGTATTCTTCAGCCCCAGCTAACTCGGCTGATCTTTTTTGGGTGGATGGTGCCTTCGTGTTGACCATGCATTTCAAATTTCTATCATAAATTTTCTAGTGTATTTAGATCCAGACTATTTTGATTTTATATACCTTTCCTGAAAAAAAAAGCTTTAATCCTCTTTTCTTTCTGAGTAGATGCATGATCATCCTGCCGCTTGGAAACTCTAACTCATTTAAAAATAAAATTACCTACAAACTAATCTCTTTTGTGTATATTTATTTAAATGTGTGCAAACAAGGGACTGATGTTAAATTGTTACTGTTTTATAGCAAAACTTGAAACCATTTAACTGTGTGAAAAAAAAAAAATGAGCTCAGGCTTAATGAAATATGTTATCAACAAAATATGTTTACAAATCCTATATATTTAATATATATGTATAAAGAGACTCTGACATTAAATAACCTATAATGGTTGATATGCCATTAAACTAAACCAACTGATTGTCCCTTGAAATGTCTCATACAACCACTGATTTCAATACCTTTTATAATATCCTCAATCCAAAAAATACTTTCTGGTTTTTATTTAAATTTTATTTAAACTTGTATATATGAATATTGATGTGACTTTTATGATTTTATTTCAGGGTACTCTTGCAGAAAGGATACGTGCAGGTGGAGCTGGTGTACCAGCTTTCTATACTCCTACAGCATATGGTACCTTGATTCACGAAGGGGGTGCTCCCATTAAATACAACAGCGATGGCAGTGTGGCTATTGCCAGTCAACCAAGGGAGGTAACTCTTATTTTTTAATTGTTCATTTCTTCAAAAAGATCTTTGAGGTCAAAGCTTAAATAATGCAAAATATATATATATACAGTGATGGAAATAAGTATAAGACACCCCATTAAGGTGTTAATAATTTTCTTATTACTGCACAAATTCCTCTGAAAATTTGTGTGTGGTACTTAGATCTGCGGTTTAAAACACTACTGCATAATTTGGAATAAGCAGCCGCAGGCATTGGCCTCCATGTCAATGCACACAAAACTGAATATATGACCTGACCGATAAAATGAAACGCAGTTTCTTCCAAGCAGCGGTCATATTGATACTGCTATATGGATGCACTACTTGGACGCTAACTAAACGGCAGGAGAAGCTGCTAGACAGCAGCAACACCCCACAAGGCACCAACTATACGACCACCTGCATCCCATCACGAAAACTATCCAAGTTAGACGAACCAGACACGCAGGACACTGTTGGAGAAGCAGGGATGAGCTCATAAGTGATGTACTCCTATGGACCCCCCATATGGCCAAACAAAAGCAGGATGACCAGCTCGAACATACATACAGCAGCTATGTGAGGATACAAGATGTAGCCCTGAAGACCTGCCAGAGGCGATGAATGATAGGGAGAAGTGGCGAGAGAGGGTCAGGGATATCTCTGCTAGCGGCACGACATGATGATGATGATGATGACTTAGATCTGATGCTATTAGTATACATATTTGATTTTATGACAACTTTCCACCAAATAAATGTTGAGAAAAATACGTTTTTGAGGGTAGAAATAAGTATGACAGTTTTGAGAATTTGTATTTAACAGCAAAACTGTACAAAATTCAATATTAACATTTATTCCCTTCAATTATAATACTTCAACACACCTATTTTGCATTGAATTGAGAAGTTTTATGTGAGTTTCAGATGGAATTTTATTCCAATACTGTTCATTGCAAGATTTCGAAGTTTCCTTATCTTCAAATTGATGTTTATTTTTGTATTTTGACAAAATTCCCCACACATTTTCTATTGGGTTTTAATCTGGAGACTTAGTGGGCCAGTCCAATGCTTCAGTATTTTTGTTTTAAACCAGTCTTTCGTGAGCTTAGAAGTGTGTATGGCTGCATTGTCCTGTTGAAAAATGGCATTATTGGTTACTGGACAATTCACAAATGGGCAGACTTTTTTCCAATACATTGATATATCGAGCAGAGTTTTGTTTCTCTTTCATCACTACTAAATCATACTTTTTCTGTTGCAAAAAAAGTTTTCTAAACCATAACAAATCCTCCACTAAATGGTCTTTTTGAAAACAGCTGGTTCTCCTTTCTTAATTCATGCCAATAACACTGGAAGCCATCGGGCCCATCCAAATTAGACTTTTTCTCATCAGAAAACACCATGGTTTCCCATTTCTCCATTGTCCATGTTACTTTTTTTTTTTTTTACCCAATCTATGCGCATCTCCTTGTGTTTTGCAGTTAAAGCAAGGGATGCCTTCCTGTTTCAATATATAAGATTTGGGGATTCTTGGAGAAGTAGACAAACTCTTGTTGGAGTAATGGGTAAATTCTGAAAATTTTGCAGATCGCTTGACCTTGATTGTCCTTTGGAAACTTCTTGAAAAAGTCTATGTCTAGCTTCATTTGTAATTTTAGGTGGACGACCTGGACGTTTTCTGGTGCCATACGATTCTGAGTCCTTTTGATAATTTTCCACAACTGTTCAGGAAGTTGACAGTTCTCTTGGAATGAAACTTATGGATTTTCCTTCCAGTTTATAGACAGAAATTTGCCCTTTGTCATTTTCATTAAATGGGGTGTTCCTAGGAATTTTGCTGTAACTGTATTTAATTACGAAATGTTTAAATAGGACTCGCATGGCTTAAAATCATAAGTCTTTTTATAATCTGCCCATGCACTTATCTTCATTTGGCATTCTGAAGTAAACCAGATGTGCAATTTTTCAAAACTATCTTATAATTATTTCCACCTTCAAAAAGGAAGTTTTGTTAATAACATTTTTTTTGGTGGAAAGTGTTATAAAATTGAATATGTATGCTAATGCTCATTAGATCTAGGTACCACACTTAAATTTTCTGAGGAATTTGTGCTGTAATAAGAAAATTATTAACAATTTAATGGGGCATCTATCTATCTATCTATCTATGCTTCAAAATAAGCTATGACAGAATTGGGGTGTCACATAAACATCTTAATAAACAAACCAAGCCATCATGGCTAATTTGAGATCCGACCCTGTACCAGGTTTAAGATATACATCCTAAATGACAAGCTCTTTTGCCAGGTGTCCTGACAACAAAACAGTTGAAGACACTTGGATAGCAGAAAATGATTTTTTTTCAACAAATGGTTATATTACATCACCAGTTCATTTTTTATTACTTCTCTTATAACCTATAAATTATTTTAAAAACTTTTCAAGAATCAGTTTAGTCAGTACAGATTGATAAGTCTAATCAAAAAATGATTTTAACTTTACAAAATTACAGAAAGAAATACTTGAAGTCATTTAACTGTGTTCAAAAGAATGAGCTTAGGCTGATTTAAAAATGTATCTACAAAATAAGTTGCAAATCATAGATATTTAATATATATGTAAAAATAGGATTTGGCAGGAAATAACTAACCATAGTTGATATGCCATAAAACCCAACCTAGCCAATCATCTTCCAAAACTCTGTTAGATATTCAGTGTATGTTATCCCAAAAAAATGGTTGATTTAACTATTTTTTTAAACACCAATACCTTTCAGGAAAGCTTGAAATGGAATTCATTCCACAGGTAAGATGGCACTTGATCGCTGACTCGCAAGCAGTTGTGGTTACTTAACTTCACTCTTTCAGATTTCTCAAAATCTGAATTTGGTTTACAATTAAAAAAAAAAAAAATGACTTTATTTTTGTTGTTGCTGATATTTATATAACTGAACTATTGTTAGTCTGCAGTTAAATTCAAATTGACTCAAATGTGTATTTATTTTATTTTTTTTGTTTTGATCCTCACACCCTTTAATATTTCTTGCTAGAATAGTTTTTGTTTGTTTTTGTTTTTTTCTTTAACCTTAATCTTCTCAGAAACTAATGATACTACTCTTATTTTTATATATGCTTTCTTTAATTTAAAGAAAGCTTATAGAAATGTGTATATCATAAGTTAGTATGTACACAAATCAATTATGCAGAAAAAAAATACAGTAATTTTACTGAAGATTTTTCAGCAGTAAATATTATATATTATAAATGGGTGTATGCGATTTGACTCTTAAGCCTGAAAAGATCTCCACAAAACTCATGGTCATCTCATAAAGCAGGACTAAAATTCAAACATTTATCATTGAGTGATCAACCAGTGGAAAAGTATTCCTAACAATTGATATTCATCACTTACTGTAATTCCAGCAGACTGCTTCAAACATTTCAAACTTAAACTTGTGTTTCATGAACATATTAACAGATTGATGTAAAATAAAAAAACTGGAAAAAATATGAGTATTATATTAAGGCTAAATCACTGGGTATTTCCGACAGCTGATGCTCTGACTGTAAAAATTAGATGAAATGTCACTGCACCAAGCAACTATTGTATGTTATTTATCTGCTTAATTTCATGATCACACCATAGATTTTTAATTCATATGAATATAAACAGTAATGTGTAAGATTTACTTGTTTCATCTATAGCTGATGTAATTTTGATTTTTGAGAAAAAATACGTATTCCATACATTACTAAAGTAATGACAGTTTAGGAGATACATGTTTACCAACCCCTCCGCTCAGGTAGGATATGACGCAAGGTCAGTTTTTAAGTGGAGTTTAACAGGTTTGTATTCAGAGTTTTGCTTCTCCTAGACTAGTTGCCTCACCAAGGCTGAAGAACCTAGTCTGCCCTACTATTTACCCATAGCTGGAGGGAGAATAATTAGATTCAAACCTTTCCCAAGGGTATTAGTGCTATGGGAAATGCAATCAGTCTCGTCCAGGATTTGAACTTGTGTCGCCGTGTCCATTTCCAACGACGATAACCATTACACCACAGGCATTCCATACATTACTAAAGTAATGACAGTTTAAGAGATATAATGGTAGTTTATTGAATATACCCACATTGGCATTACTAATGTATTTATATGGCACAATTATTCTCATTTAGGACTATGGGTAAGTTTTAGTCTACCAGTAGTTTACTATATGTTTGGTTGTGGGGGATATCTGATACAGTTAGTATAGATCTAACACAGAGTTATGAGCTAGAAATCTTGAGGTCAACTTCTATGCCAGATTGATTTCTATTCTATAATTTACCGTAGCTCAAACATAATACAGTGAAAATATTGGATTCTCTCTAGTATAAGACATATGCAAAATTGTTATTTCTATTTATGAATTTTCCTGACAACTGCTGGCACTTTTGGTAAAAATTGGCCTATCAGAGGGCTGAAAACATTTAAGATCGTTTGTAACTGTCCTCAAATGAAATTGCTCACTGAACGTTCTGCCAGGAAAAGGTATCTTTTCGATTTTAACACCAGAGGAAATTTGGAGATGAGGATTACCAACATTGGATTCTGTGAACAACAGAACTCTGACAATGGTGACAAGGATCTTAATAGAAAATTTCAGATAAAAAAAATGGCTTATTACTTCTTTCTTTTTTTTTTTTTTTTTTTTTTTTTTTTTTTTTTTTTGATGACACAGAAATTCGAATTACTCATGGAAAATAATAATTCTGTATTTTTTTTCATCAACAAGCATGTAGTAACATGAAGAGTTACAAGTGGCATGATAAAAAGCTCAAAATAGTATTAGGTTTACATTCTATGAATTTTTATTCTGATTTATATTCTATGTTTTCTATGTATGTTTTTAACCTGCACCTCCCCGCTCAGCAGAATGCGAGACCTGTTTAATTTTTAAGCAGAGTAAAGCTGGTTCGAATTTAGTTTTTCTTCAAGACTGATTGTATAACCAAGACTAAAGAACCCAATCTGCCCTACTATTTGCCTATAACTGTGGGAAGACTTAATGGATTCCTACTTTTTCCCAAGGGCATTAGTGTAAAGGAAAATGCAAACAGCCTCATCCGGGGTTTGAATTGGCGTTGTTGATTCTATTTCCTACAATTATAATTGTTATATTAAGTGCACTTCTCCTTGTTTTCTATGTATCACCCTCTCAGAATTCGTTAGACTGTAGTATTTTCTGATGATGATGCAACTATTAGTTGTAGTAAGTCATTTAAATTTTTGTCATACTACTATGTACTATCAAAGATATCAAACATTCTATCGGTATTTAAATCAGTAAAGAAATATATATATGTGTGTGTGTGTGTGTGAGGGTTGGCTGAAAAATTCATAGGCTTAGATACTATAATAGAATGTAACCAAATGAGGTTTATTTTTCAACATTGTTTCCTTGCAGTCCACACCCTTTTCTGTATGTGTTGCAGTGCGTAGATCCCATTGGTTTTAAAAAAAGTCATCTTCATAGGAATTTTTCAGCCCACCCTTATCTATCTATCTATCTATCTATCTATCTTCAATGCACTTAATTCAGTTGTGAATATTAATCATGTCGATTTGACATCATGCAGTGGGGATTTATTAATCCTATTCCCACCCACCCCGCTCGGGCAGGATATGACACAAGGTCAATTTTAAAGCGGAGTTTAACAGTTTGAATTCAGAGATTTATCAATACGTCCTTGTGTGTGTGGATTAGGATCGTATTATTGAAAACTTATCTATGTTCAAGGTTGTGTGTGCTTTACCTAAAAGATATTCCTGATATGACATTAAACTGCATCATGTCCTGAGGGTCTAGTTCTGAATCCCTGGGAAATATGGAATCACACTTTTGACATTACTCCAGGAGTTGTATTTGCACAGTGGAGGTGGGGGAACTAAATTGGCCATTTCATGGATTGACATTTGGATCGAACATTGCAAATTTGTCCAAAAATAGGACAAACCACTCTATGAGCACATTTTTATGGGTCAGAATTTCACCAGGAATTCTATGATCCCTATGTTGAAAGAATTTGATTTTTTTTTTTTTTTTTAGACTTTTGACACACATTTAGAAGTAGGGGAGCATATATATATATATATATATATATATATATATTGTCATCCACAGACAGATCTGTTTCATCCTATCAGAACTCTTCAGTATGGCTGAATATATATATATATATAATGTCTCTCTCTCTCTCTCTCTTTTTCTTTTTTTGTCTGGTGTTATGTTTCCCTGACCATTAATTTTTTTTTTTTCTGGTGTCGCATTTCATCGACTATTAATTTCTCTTTCTTTCTTTTTCTTTCTCTCAGGGTACATCTTCAAATCGTTTCTTGTTCTCTGGTTTTTCTGGCTGTCAGTCAACGGACAAAATAGTCATGCATTTCTTATTTTTTTCTGGCAGCATATGAGCTGGCCTGGGGAAAACAGCTTACTCTTTGTACCACAGACATGTCTGTCTGTTATGGGATTTCTTGGCCTACTGACTTGTCTGATTTTTCCTTTTTGCAGATTCGACCTTCCTGCTGCCTCGTATCTCCTTCTTGGTCAATCTGCATTCAGCCTTCAAATAGGTTGCTTGTTGCTAGGACCTGCTTTCTAGTTCATACACCCATATTAGGGAAACTTGACCATCAATCAGTCGGCGCACACACTCTTGACCCTAATTTAACTCTTCAGACTTCTCATCTCATTCTGCTGGTTTGCAAGGGAAACAAGGAGAGAGAGTGTATGTGTGTGTGTGTGTGTGTGTGTGTGTGTGTGTCTATATTTATGAGTAAATATGAATTTGACTATCCACAGGGTCCAAATTTATAACACTATTCAAAGTGCATTTTCATTCGGGATTATTTCCAAATAGCCAATGCTGAACTTAGTGAAATTATTTTAAAGAGATTGCATTTGGGTCTTTGTTTTAGAATAAATTTATGTAGTATGTTCTATGTCAGTGTACTTATATTTTATATATATATTATAGTATTTCAGTGTCCCCTTTCCCACTTTTTTTAAGATAGTGGGGCTTAAAGAAAGTTGACACAGACAAGATTAAGAAATGACAAGTTCATAGCAGAAAAAAGAAAAGTCAGACTTATGGTCACAAAAAATACCACTCACTTTATTAACAATGTTGCAATCTCCCTCTAGATTGGTCTCAGATCAGGAAGATGTGAAGTGGTATTCTTAATCGAAGCTTTTCCTTAAGCTCTGTTGTTTTACAAATCATTACCCATCCCCAAAGTGACAAGTAAGGACCAAAAATTTGGAGCAAGTAAAATCACCTTTTGCTAGTCCCAAATTTTTGGTCCTTACTTGTCACTTTGCCTGCAGCTAATTGAAACTTTTTCAATAAAAATCCCTAACTCTTGTGTAACTGTTTCTCACACCTACCATTAGAGTTCTTGTTGGTGACTCTTGGTTGTCATTCACACTACTAAGTATCAGGTTCACTGATCGTGTGAGGTGGCCACTTCATTACAATTAGCAAGGCATAATAACCAACCTTCATAAAAGTTAACTTTTGCTGTTCCAAATTTTAATACTCATTTGGCTTCTTTTTTACAAATTTTTTTCAGGATCGTCTCTTCAATGGAGTTAACTACATTATGGAAGAAGCAATTACTGGAGACTATGCTCTCATAAAAGCATGGAAAGCTGATAAGGCAGGCAATCTTATTTTTAGGTAAATTTTTCTTTATTTTTTTCTTCTTTGCCTGTACCCTTTTTACCACCTTTTGTTTTTTCTTGATTTTCACTGAACAAATCCAAATCTAATAAATATATATATAAAGTTGTCTCTATGTGCACATATTTGGAATAATAAGGAATATTTATGAGACTTATTAGGGATAATAATCAGTTAATCACTAACTACTACAATCATTAGTAAAGTTGGTGACCATGGTCAAGGGTGACCCAAAAGTTCTCTTTTCAATAGCTACTACACCAAGATGTAGGGAAGGGTGCTACTCCTTTCCCTGTATTGCCTCACTTAATCCTTGATCCGCACCTTATAATGCTGAGTGTTAAGCAAAGAGGCATCAAGTATAAGTTTTTTGAGTCTTTGGTATGACTCGACCTGGGATTGAACCCAGGTCTCCTGGGCCATTGGCGAATGCTCTAATATTGCTATGTATCACTAACAATTCTTTTAAACATCAGTCATTTGTTTGCACACAGATTGAACATTTCTATGTCTAACAGGTAAATCTAGCATAAGTTGCACACAATTTGGATTGTCAAACAGTTTTATTTGACTCATAAATAGGACCCTATCAGGTGTTACCACTCTGGGGTTGGGATCAATGGCAATGAAGAGATACTCCACATTATCCAAAGTTTCAGCATTACTGGAACCTCAATATCAGAATAGTAAGTGAAAGTAAAGTTGGCAACCATAGTTGAGTCAACCTGAAGGCTCCCTTTTCAATACCTACGACACCGATGTGTAGGGGAGGGCACTACTCCTTTCCCAGAATTGCTCCACTCTACCCTCGATACATACCTTTGTCACGTGGTCTACCACTGAGAGGAGAGAAATAAGAAATTCCCCCTACCACTCTGTGTTTGAAGTAACAGGCCGCCAAAGACTGACCGTTAAAAGAGAAATAAGGAATGTAGGTCAATTCCCCGTGGCCGAAGTAACAAATCCAGGTCAGAATGAAAGCCAAGAGATGTTGCACTCTGTGACCGGATGGATAAAGAAGGGGGTATAGAGACATATAGTAGTCCAAATGAATCGCCTGACAGGATGAGTAAAGAAGAAAGTGGCTAAATGATTGGCCAGAACCCTAATGCAGAAGTAGCACCCTTTTCATCAGTGGAAATAGGGATAAAGAATTTAGTTTTCAGGACAGAGGTCGCCGTGAGAGGACGGGAATCTGATGCCAAATTCCAGGCGAAGAAGCAGAGCCAGGTTTCAGGACAGCAGTTGGCGTGATAAGATGTATTGAAACTGTCGCAGAAATTCTGGGGAAAAGCGGAAAGAATCTTGGACAAGAAGATAATAGATGCCTTCAAGTCAAGCTGTATAAAATCCCACTAGCCCATAAAAGAGAAAATACTCATTGAAGGAACCCGTCAAAAAGCTAAGTAAACCTTAAGACTGTTTTCTCCCTCCACCCTTCCTAAGTATTGCAATTACATACTCTCTGTCTCAATTTAAAGAAGGAAGAAAGAAAAGAATAAGGAAGAAGGACATTTGTATATTTGATATTATCTGCTAATAATATAGCTGACACATTAAATATGTGTGTCCGCATGTATCAAAAACCTTGTTATGTTTTATATCTCTCATGTCAAAATTCATTCATTGTGTTGTCTGCCTATCAAGTTGTCTTTTGCATGTTCCTTTTCAGCTTCATTCGCCTCAATTTATTCTCGCTAAATGTCCTATTCACCTTTAAAAATATTACACAGGAAATTGGAATTGTCAAATACGATGAATAATGATATTATATCTAAACCTGGAGGCCCATATCTTCCATTATCCTAGGGTTAGGAAGAGGTAGTAGCCTGGTGGGTGTGTGTAGTGTGAAAAATGGAAACCCCTTGCCAGTGGTGGTCAGTCTAGCCCAAATTAACCCCCACATTATCTGCCAGTTCCAATATGCCTGAGAAAGGACTCTTAACTCGGAATTATTCTGCAAGAGATCAAGTGCCAGACTGCCCTGACTTCACACATGTGAAAAATTAACTCCCGTTCTGGGATAAGAATATTTTATGCCGTGTCACCCCTTATATTGCTGGGTCTTAAGCAAGGAGGTATCAAGTACCATTTTTAAACTTTTTGGTATGACGCGACCTAGGATTGAACCCAGGTCTACCAGACCATTGGTGAACACTCTTCTTATTTATCAGAAAGTAGCGATAATGTACCTGTACCTGTCAATAAGAAAGTGATCTCAACTTTTACAAAGATATTCTCATCTTTTGAAGAATAAAAATACTTTATCAAAAAAATAGAATCAAATAAAAAGAATGAGACATGACGAAAGTGTTATATAATAGCCGAGGGATTTCGGTTCATGCCTTTGAGTTTAGTTAGGCTGAGAACCTTTCGGCTCAGCACATGGGGTAGTTAGGTGCAACATTGAGGCAGGTGTTAGCGCGGGTGGATGGAGGTGTCACTCAGATGTCATAACAGTCCGAGACGAAACGGTGTAACAGGGTGCGGGTAACATCACGCACCGGAAGCGTGCGGAGGTTTGTGTGAGAATCTGAAGAAAGTCAGAGTTGAGTACTAGACACCAAACGAGAAGGATTGACTTTTGGAGCTCGCAGACGCGAGGCAAACGTGCGCCCTATGAGGGCCGCACGAGATGGAGGCCAAATGAATAAGACAGCATAGAAGATTGTGTCTCTCCTCCTTACATCGAAACCTTTAACTCAAAGTTAATAAAAAGGTTTCGTACCTGAACAAGAAGTCGTAACGTGTTTTCGAATTCCGAGATTCCTATGTTCTTTATATGTTCTATCGTTATGAATATTATATGTCCATTTCGCACATAGCGTTAATTGCGAATATGGTACATATGGATTATTTTTTATGATATTCAAAAATCTGTTCCATTTTTTTTTTTTTTTTTTTTTTTTTTAAATCATATTTATAGACTTCATTTTCACGCATAACATTTGGTTTTATTGCACAGAATATCAAGAAAATAGAATAACTTTTAGTGCTGGTTCTTCCATTGCCTATGGAAACACAAACAAACTTTTACAAAAATATTTACCAATAAAGTATAAAAATACTTATCAATAAAGCGTAAAAATACTTAAGAAAAAAGATTAATACTTAGAAAAACAATAGCTATGACGATATTCAAAATTTTTATTCTATAATAATTTTATCAGGTTTTAATTAAATCTGATGCACATTTTTTGCTTTTACTTCATTGAATATGAAGAAAATACTTTAGTAAAATTTTAAATGAAGATTTATGCATTATTGTATTAACCTCATGTAAACTTTGTAAATGTCTGTTATCTCGTTTCAGGAAAACCGCTCAAAACTTCAACCCACCCATGGGTAAAGCAGCTAAGATCACAATTGCTGAAGTTGAAGAAATTGTTGATGTCGGCACATTTGAACCAGAAAACATTCACCTTCCGCACATTTTTGTAAAAAGGGTCATCAAGGGAGACAACTATGAGAAGCGAATTGAGGTAAGCCAAGTGCAAATATATTATATTTTGTTGGGTGTTTCATACCGAGTATGATACTGGGGCAGACATGGAGATGGCTATTAACTTGATTTTGATGTTTTGAAATAACTACAGTCTGGTAAAAAATGCATGTGGTGTATGTAACTGATTTATCTCTCTGAAAGCAAAACGTTTTTTTTATATGAAGTAAGTAAAGTTGGCGACTGTAGTCGAGGACGTCCAGAAGGCTCTCTTTTCAATAGCTACTACACCGAGGTGTAGGGGAGGGCGCTACTCCTTTCCCTGGATTGCTCCTCTTTACTCTTGATACATACCTTATATTGCTGAGTGTTAAGCAAGGAACTATCAAGTAGCATTTTGCATGATGCAACCTGGGATTGAACCCGGTCTCTCAGACCATTGACGAACACTCTACCCACTTGGCCAATGTGGGGTTGAGTTGTTGTTGTTGTCTCTAATCTAGAAATTGTTGTTTACTAAGCTTATTAGTTTGGTTTGTTTGTTTAATGGCAAATCAACCTTTGTAGGTTAATTAATGCCAAAGCAATTCTCATAGAAGAGCAGTAGTGGTACTATTTAACGTATACCTGGGAGGTTAAGGGGAGGTCATACCTTTCCCAAGGGTATTTGCCTGAAAGTGAACTTAGTAGCGTGACTGGAATACGAACTCGCTTACTATGATTCCGCAGTCCATCGCTTTAACCATTACACCACAAACACCTCTTAAGTTTATAAGTGATATCCAATAACGTGCTATTTAGTGATGATACCTATTACTAGGAATAAGCAGCAGCCTACAAAAAACAGCTGTATGATCACTTACTGCCCATCTTACTAACCAGACCTACTTGGCACAAAGACAGACTCATAAGTAACTTTCTCCTATGGACCCAAAAGTGTCGGCTGACCAGCAAAAACATACTTTCATCAGCTCTGTGTGGACGCTGAATGCTATCTAGAGGACTTTCCCAGATCAATGACTTATTGGGACTGATAGCAAGCAAGAGTCAATGGAATCCATGTAATCGGCACAACTAGATAAGTCGATCAGAAAATGATTTTAACTTTTACAAAATTACAGACCTTTTGAAACAAAAAAGAAATGGCTCAAAAAAGGATAATCCTGATAAGTATGGAGCACTCAGTGAGAATCATACTCACTTATAGTTGTCTGCTAGCATAGTAACCATTACACCGCTGGAAGTTGCTATGATATATCTTCTGTGAGAGATGTATTCACCAAAATAACTTTACTTCCCAGTTGGCTGGGGGGGCTGGAGAATATATCAACTGCATCTCTGCAGAGGGGTAAAATCCCTCCCTTTGGTGAATGTGGGATACCCCTTCATTGCAATTACTCCCAGGTCCACTCTGACCTGGAGTGGTAGTATCTGTTATGGTCCCGTCTCTGTGTCAAATAGAACTGTTTGACATTTAAACTGTGTGCAAACAAATGACTGATGTTAAATTGTTATGGTTTCATTGCAATACTGGAGACCAATTAACTGTGTGCAAACAAATGATTGATAGTAAATAGAATTGGATGGTTTGGTGTCTTTGTTAAATGACATATCAACCTTCATGGGTTATTTTAATGTGAAAGCCATTCTTGTAGAACAGTAGTGACACTATTTGACTACATAGGAAAATTTATAAAAATTGACTGGGAAGTTCTTATTTATAGAAAGATAATATAGATGAACTGTACTGTGACATATTTAAAACTATGTGAACATGTATTATCATGTATTTTCATTGTTTAGGCATTTTAGAACAGTGAAAATATTCTCTCTGTTGCTATCAGATTTTAGGCATTCTTTATGTGATGACTTGATAATGTTCCTAATCCCCGCTAGTCACTTAACAATTCAATTGTGATATACTTGATGTTTTCTATACTTAACTAAGTACTGATAAGCTTACAATTCTATAAAATGTCAAACAATAAATGGTTATCAGTCATTTGACAGTATTTTCATGGTCTTGTTATTAATGTAGAGGTTTGGATGGCTTTAATTGTTATCATTGTACGGGTATGAACTTGACTCACCAAGTTCTGATCGAAAATAAAGCTCAATCTGTCGGTAGTGATTAGAATACACTGACTGTATCCTCTGCTGAGGGATAAGGCCCTGTCTCCTCCAAAAGGAGTGTTCTGAGTATGAAATTAAACTGCATCTGATTGAAATGCACCAGTTCTGGTGATATGGCGAATGTGGAGTATCCCTTCATTGCCATTACTCTCTGGTCTTCTGTGGTTGTACCTATTAGGGTCCCATTTATGGGTCAAATAGATATGTTTAAAAAATCATTTGTATTCAGTAGAACACTTGGGAGTAGGGAGTCTTAACAAACAAGTACACGAATTTAAATCTACAATGAATTCAATTCTCTAACCTCTAAGCATAAAATAGCCCAAGAAAGGATGATATGCCATTAAAGACATCCATTCAACCTACGAAAAAACAAAGGAAATTGTTAAAACAAGGGAAAATATCAGAGTTGCGTCCCTTGGTTACATCGGCATCTGTATTGTTTAGACCAGGCTTCTCCAACTTTTTTTTTTTTTTTTTTTTTTTTTTTTTATACAACCCTTGTAACTAAATTTAACTTTATTCACCTCCAAATAAATTAGTGAGGGAATCTCTGTGACATAGTGGCAAATTTGCTGGACCGCAATATCATAGTAAACAAGTTTGAACTTCAGTTCTATTATTACATTTACTTTTAGACTAATATTCTCAGGGAAAATAGGAACCCCTTCATCACCCGAGCTATGGGTTGAATAGTACCGTTATTGTCCTTCTGCAAGGATGGCTTTAACATAAAATAATCCACAAAAGTTGATATGCTATTAAACAAAAAAAAAACAAAAAAAACAATCTAAACCAGATTAACTAAATGTTAAATTACAAAATGTAACTAATTTACCAGTGTTTAGTATGATTTACATAAGAAAAGAATCCATAAACTATAAATGCAAATGCACCTTTAATTCTTGAAATATTTTTTAATGGTAAGGATTGGTTTGGTGGACACTGAAAGGATCACCAATATTAGGCTGTAGGTTTGTGAGGAATTATTGGGTTGATGAGTTCATTTTTTATGGCAGAAACCGTTACACCATGAGCACTTCCAATTTTTTGATAACTTTTTTGCGATAGAATTGGGATATCATGTCCTAAAGTGAAGATGCTCAGTTTTAATTGGATTTTTGACAAGGTTGCAGAAGGTTGCATTCAGTCGTTTAGCAGGTCACTGGTCTCCTACCCCCACTCTAGCTATGTTTTATACAAACTTCTTTTCTACCTTTTAATAAGCAAGTCTTACTCAAAGAATCTTATCACAATATCAGGAATTAAACAGTGTAGATGTAATGTAGTGGCCAACTCCCATTACTAATGAACCTGGTGTTTGGCTGTGTAACTGACAGCCAATCATTGGAAATCTTGCAAAAGGGACAATAAGTGCTTATACACAAATGTTAAGGATTTTTGAAAATTGACTGTTAGTAACCAGCAGAGAACAAGGAACAACTTAAATTTCAGATCTTACAAAGTCACCCAAACCCATTATTGGGAGCTGGTTCTGATCTAAAGAACCTTTTATATAGAACCTTTCCTTATCTGTTCAAGAATACTGTGTCATTTCTGCCTGTTTTTGAGACTCGTCCTAAGGATGGTTGAAATAACAATGAGTGGAATTATTTTCTGTGACCAAATGTCTGATTTGTTTCTCTTTCTATATTCGAATTCTACGTCATCTCTTCATCGTCTCTCCCAGCTTTCCTCAAGAAAGACCCCGCAATGCCATGTATATATAAACTGACCCTTTCAAACTATTTCAGTCAAGATGGAAATCTGTCTTCAGAAAAACTAGATTATCCTGATCTTATGACTTCCAAACTTATGACAATAACTGTCTCCTTCAACGAAAATATAAAGTATTCCTATACCAGTGGTCGTGGGGGTGCTGAGAACCTTTTGTTTGCCTATCTGTTCGTGTAACATGGTATAGTTAAATACAATAATCCATCTATAAAAAAAGAAAATTCAAAATTTGTACAAGATTAGCAGCAGGGGAAATAATTACGTAATTTCTTTATGAAGTTCTTTCCCTTGAAATTAAATTTGGAGTTGTATTAATCAAAAACTATTGAGACTGAAGTTTTAATTTATGTTAATTGTAAATAAAAAACGTATACACAAGAGTGAGTCAAAATTTTTGCAATATTTTGGTACACGGTAGTTTGTGTGGTAACCAAAGCAATTCAAGCTGTGGAAGGAACCTTCTTTGGTTGGTAATATTGTTGTAGTTAGTGTGCTGACGTGTTGTGCATTGCTTCAATTTTGTGTTTTATCTGAAAACTTCACACGTAAACCTGCCATGTAGTATTATTTGGGAACCTATACTTTAGGAGTTCACCTTCACTACTCCTGCAAAACATCCAGAACTGCCAAATTATGCCTGGCCCAATCAGCTGAGGCTGTAGAATACACAAACTGCATCTCTACAGAGGAGTATCCCCCATAAACGAGTGTCCTGGATATGACACTGCACAATCTGAGTGAGGCTCCAGTAATGCTGGGTCTTTGAAGGATATCGCCCTGTCAGCTGGGGCTGTAGAATACGCTGACTGCACCTCTGCAGAGGGGTAAAACCCCTCCAACGAGGCTACCTGTTGGCCGTGGGTGGCGACCCGTGATGCTTAAGGACGGGATCCTGGTGGTTGAGCAGTACTTGGCCTGAAAATCGAGTGGTCAAGTCTCTTGCAACACACCACTTTGGCCCTTACTGGGCTAGACGGGCGGTCGGAGAGGCCCGATCCGATCAATCGGCTGGTCATGACAGTACTCTCTTAGATTTTTTTTTTTTTTTTTTTATAAATCTAAATGAGGACGATGGCTGTAGGGTCAATCATGCTGTGGAAAGACTCGTAGTCCTTTCTGTCCCTGGGGAAGTAGTTATCTTGGGAACGAAAACCCAGGGACAAAAAATTAATTCGTCTATCACCAGCATGAGTATACTGAACATGTAGCCCTGGTGTTGCTAGGCGAATGGGTTTCCCCCTAGGCACATCCCCATATGGGGCTCCGAGGTGGGTGGGGAGCATGTTCAGTGAAACTCATCCAACACTTTTATGGCTTCTGTTAAAACAAAAACCCAAGCAAAAAGACCCCATATTGAATGTGATTCAGACAATGATGAGCCATATCCAAGGTTCATCATTCTAGAATCAAAAGAAAAACTACCGCTAACAAAAATATCCCCCTTCATCATAGAAAAATGTATTTCAGCTCTAATATCACCCAAAACCGTAAAAAACTTGAAAAATGGAACCATCCTTATAGAGGTGACAGGAAAAAAACAAGCTGAAATAATATTAAAGCAAAAAAAAATCCACAACATAGATATAAAAGCTTACCCTCATGAGAGATTAAACACCTCTAAAGGGGTGATAAGAAATGGAGAGCTATCATTATGCTCAATAATGGAAATTAAAAATGAACTAAAAAAACAAAGTGTAATAGACGTCAAAAGGATAACAATCAAAAAACAAAATGAAATAATTGAAACCAATACCTACATTCTAACCTTTAATAACCCAAAACCCCCTTTAGAAATAAAAATAGGCTATACAGTGGTTAAAGTTGAGACATACATCCCAAATCCTAGAAGATGTCATAACTGCCAGAAATATGGACACTTGAAGCAGCACTGCACAAGAAAACAAGTGTGTGTCAAATGTGGAGAGCAGGAACCAAATCACATAGAGGAATCCTGCAAAAACAGCCTAAACTGTAACAATTGCAAAGGGAATCATAGAGCAGACTCAAAGTACTGCAAAATCTGGGAAAGGGAAAAGGAAATTATCAAAATGAAAATCACCAAAAACATTACCTTCCCTGAAGCAAGAAGACTTGTAGAAAATCCCTTTAACAAATTAACTTTCTCTCAGGTAACCAGGACTCCCTCAAACCAAGTAGAAAACGAAGCAAAAACACAAATAAAAACAACAAAAATAGAAGAAGAATTAACAAATTTAATAAACGACCTACATGAACTAATCAAAACCCTTAAAACTATTATACCCAATGTACAACTAACTCCAACTGATAAATCAAAAAACATCCCTTCAACCTCTAGCCAAAAAAATGAAACACTAACTATCAAAAACAGAAACCGATCAACCTCAAGAACCAGAGAAAAAGAAGAAAAACAAAAACCTACTCAACACACCCCTTCAAAAACCAAAAATAAATCCAGAAACATAGAAAGTATGGAAACCGAAATGGACTCGACACCTAAAATCGAAAATACAAAAATTAAATAGTACACCCTAAACCCAAGACACACACTGCATAAATAGCTATGGTCAAATACCAAAATACCCACAAGATAATCCAATGGAACTGTCGTGGCTACAAGGCAAATTACAACGAACTCCAGCTGTTAATAACTGAACAAAATCCTACCATTATATGTCTCCAAGAAACATTCAAAAAAAGCAATGATAAAACAAACATGAAAAATTATGAGCAATATGACTATATACATGACACGGGACTAAGAGCTTCGGGTGGTGTATCAATCCTAATAAGGAAAAACATTCCCCAAAGCAAAATCAACATCAGCACCCCCCTACAAGCAGTAGCAATTTCAGCAACTTTACACAAAACCACTGCCATCTGCTCTATATACATTCCACCTCAAGATCCTATAAACGAAGAACAGCTAAATAACTTAATAAATCAACTCCCTAAGCCATATATATTGATGGGAGATTTCAATAGCCACAACATTTTGTGGGGAAGCAGGACAACGAACAAAAGAGGTCAGACCCTTGAAAAAATCATTAATAACAACAACCTATGTCTCCACAATCGGAAAGCTCAAACCCACCTAAGCTCATCCTCAGGTACATTCTCTGCTATAGATCTAACACTCAGCGATCCAGCCACCTTTATAGAATATAACTGGAGGGTATATGAAGATTCCTGCGGCAGTGACCACTTTCCAATCATAATAAAAAATACTAAACCAGGAAAATCAGACCCACAAACAGTCTCAAAAACCCCACGATAGAATTTCAAAAAAGCAAACTGGCAAGCCTACAAAAAACTATGCCTTGACACCCTAATCCCAGAAACAAATATAAACCAAGAAGAACCTATAATACATTTCACAAACACCCTAATTAATATAGCAAACAAAACCATACCTAAAACTACAACATCCCCAAAACATAACAATCCCTGGGTTACGGAGGAGTGCAAAACTATGATCAGAGAACGCCAAAGAATCCTCAGGAAATTTAAAACCAACCCTTCATCAGAAAATCTAGACAAATATAGACAACAAAGAGCTAAAACTAGACACACAATTAAAGAAGCTAAAAGGTCCTCCTGGAGAAACTTCACTGCAAAAATAAACTCAAATTCTAATCCCAAAACAATTTGGAACTTTGTAAAGAAAATATCAAATAAAACTGTCCACACTCCTATAAATCATCTCTCCCAAGGAAGCACAAAAGCTTTGAATGAAAAACAAATAGCTAATCTGATGGCAGAAAACTTTGCCCAAGCATCATCTACCAAAAAATATTCCAACAAATTTAACTCCATCAGAATCAAAGAAGAAAAGAACAAAATAAAGTTCACCTCTGACAATACTAAATGCTACAACCAACTTTTCACCCTAGATGAACTCCAAAATTCATTATCCAAATCCAATAACTCAGCTGCTGGTCCAGATGAAATCCACTACAAATTTCTTGAAGAATTACCTTCAATTTCCCAGAAATATCTCCTAAACATATATAACAATATCTGGATCTCAGGCAATATCCCTACTTTATGGAAGGAAGCTACAATCATCCCCATCCTCAAAAAACAAAAAGACCCAACAAATCCCACCAGCTATAGGCCCATAGCCCTAACTAGTTGTACATGCAAAACTTTAGAAAGGATGATAAACCAAAGACTAATATGGTTTCTTGAATCAAATAAACTGCTCTCAAACCTACAAGCAGGCTTCAGAACAAAAAGAAGCACAATGGACCAGGTGGTTCTTATAGAAATTCTAATCAGAGAAACATGCATAAAAAAGGAACACCTAGTGGCAGTCTTTTTTGATCTTGAAAAGGCCTATGACACAACGTGGCCATACGGAATTCTCAAAGACCTTAAAAACTTTGGGTTACAAGGTAGACTTCCCATCTTCATCCAAAACTTTCTTGAAGACCGATCTTTCAGGACACTGATTGGCAGCACATACTCTGATTCGAAGCCACAAGAGGTGGGAGTTCCTCAGGGCAGTATTTTATCAGTATCCCTATTTATAATAAAAATAAACAGCATAACATCCTGCCTCCCTCCAGAAATCAAAGGGTCATTATATGTAGATGACTTCCTCATCTGCTATAATTCAAAAAACATGACAACCATAGAAAGGAAAGTACAACAATGCATAAATAAAATCGAAAAATGGACCACAGAAAATGGATTTACAATTTCAAATAGTAAAACAAAATGTGTACACTTCTGTCAAATCCACAAGATGCACAACCACCCTAAACTTACATTAAATAACACTGAAATACCCATAACAGATGAACATAAATTCCTTGGCATTATCTTTGACTCTAAATTATCCTTTATCCCACATATAAAAAAGCTAAGAATAAAATGCAATCAAGCCATGCAACTATTGAGAGCCATAGCCCACACAGACTGGGGTGCTGATAGAAAGACACTTATCAATCTATATAGATCTCTAATAAGATCAAAACTTGACTATGGCTGCTTCATATACGGAGCAGCCAGAAAATCCTACTTACAACAACTGGAAACAATACACCACCAAGGACTTCGCCTTACTTTAGGAGCCTTTAATACTTCCCCAAAGGAAAGTCTATACATAGAAGCAAACGAACCCCCTCTCTATTTAAGAAGACAAAAATTAGCACTACAGTACTACATCAAACTCATCTCCTGTCCACAAAATCCTGCTTATGACTACACCGGCAAAACAAAATATGAAAACCTGTATCAAAATAACCCCCAAAAAATCAGACCTTTTAGCTTAAGAATAAGTGACCTCCTCAACGAAATCAAAATCAACACTAAAATAGTACACCATACCATACTCTCCAAAACGGCACCATGGACCATAAGGCAACCCACTATAAACTTAGAACTGGCTAAGTTACCCAAAATAAAAACACACCCCATCACTTATCAAGAGAAACTCATAAAAATACAAAATAAGTTCCCAGATCACTATCACATCTATACAGACGGATCCAAACAAGGAAAAAAAGTAGGCTGTGCTGCTATTTCTCAAAAAAAAGAAACCCTAAAACGCCTACCTAATGAAGCTTCAATTTACAGTGCAGAAACCACAGCCATTGATCTAGCTATGAATATCATAGCAAATCATAAAGCTTCCAAATTTATCATATACACAGACTCCAAATCAGTCCTGCTAGCACTACAGAACAGAGATACATCATCCCCCTTGATTACAAAGCTCTTAAACAAACTAAACTCCCTCTCTAAAAATAATAGCATCATATTCACCTGGATACCAAGTCACATTGGCATCCAAGGAAATGAAAAAGCAGACAAAGCTGCAAAAAAAGCTCTTCAAATTGATATGTGCAAATCAAAAATCCCATATACAGATCTAAAACCAACCATAAAGAAATTTATATCAGACAAATGGCAGAAATCATGGGACAATCAGACCCAAAACAAACTCCATGAAATACAAGAAGCTATCGGAGAGTGGCCAACAGGCTACAGAAGTAACAGAAGAGAAGAAGTAATACTTGCCAGATTGCGTATTGGGCACACTCACATTACTCATTCACACCTGTTAAAAGGGGAGGATGCCCCAGTGTGCCCATCATGCAAAGTACAACTCACAACCAAACATATCCTTCTAAATTGTAACAACCTTAAACATATCCGCACTAAATACTATCAAGCAAGAAACCTGAGGGACATCTTTAAGAATACAAACCCTGAAAACATTTTTAATTTTCTAAAAAAAAGCAACTTTTTCAGTAAGATATAACCTCTCTATAACATCTCTATAGAACCGCTATTTTAATGACTGAAATTAAAAATAACCTTTTTGGCATTAAATGACCCACAGGGGTTGATATGCCGTTAAACAAAACTCAAACTCAAACTTTGAAGGATACAAAGTACTCCTTCATTACCATTGCTCCCAGGTCCACTCTGGCCTGGAATGGTAGCACATGAGAGGGTTCTGTTTGTAGGTCAAATGGAACTGTTTGACATTTAAATTGAGTGCAAACAAATGACTCATGCAAAATTGAATTGTTTGAAGTAGAACTGTTTGATCAATTAACTGTGTGTAAACAAATAACTGATGTTTAATTGAATTGTTTGTGTTAAATAGCAATACTTGAAAACATTTAATTGTATGCAAGCAAAAATAATAGTAAATAGAATTATTTGTATTAAATAGAAATAAGTGAAACCCTTTAACTGTGTGTGAAAAAATGAGTTCAGGCTCATTTGAAAATGTTATCTACAAAATGTATTTAGAAAGCATATATTTTCATTGGCCTAGTGGGTAGAGTGTTCGCTAATGGTACAAGATTCAATCCCAGGTCACGTCATACCAAAGACTTTTAAAAATGGTACTTGATACCTCCTGGCTTAACACGCAGCAATATAAGGTACGTATCAAGGGTAAAGTGGAGCAATCCAGGGAAAGGAGTAGCGCCCTCCCCTACACCTCGGTTGGGGGCTTTCTGGTTGTCCTTGACTATGATTGCCAACTTAATATATATGTAAAAAAAAGATTTGGCATTAAATAATCAATGATGGTTGATGAGCCGCCAAACCAAATTGTGCCTCATATTGCAAAAATGCAGCAAATCTTTTGATACCTGCTCAGAATAAAGCAATGATGTCTAGGCATCTATTTATCTATATTTGTATCAATTCTTGATTCTTTAAATTGTAATCATATGAATATTTTCAGTGTTCTATTGCATTTTGGAAAAAAAAATACTCTTGACTGTATTAATGAGCCAAGAAGCAGACAATATCTTTTAGAAACTATTACTGATGCAGACTATACAGATGATCTAGTACTTCTTAGAAATATACCTACTCAACCAAAATTCCTGCTGCATAGCCTGGAGTAGGCAGAAAGAGTTAGTATGTTTTAATCGAAATGGGTTATCTCCTCATTAAATCGCAAACCTCTGAAATTAGTAGGCCAGTCCATATACAGCAGTAGCATTATCTCATCTACTGAAAGTAATATCTGCATATGCATAAGTAGAGCATGGACTGCTATCAATAGGTTATCAACTTTCTGGAAATCTATACTACTGGAATTATTCGTAGCACCAATTAAGCTCAGTCAACTGGGGCTGTATAATACACTGACTGCATCTCTGCAAAGGGGTAAGACCACCCTAACAAGTGTCCTGGACACGACATTAAACAATCTGATGGTAAGGCTCCAGTAATGCTGGAGCTTTGGGGAATGCAGAGTACTCCTTCATTACCATTACTCCCAGGTTCACTCTGACCTGAAGTGATAGTACTTGATAGGTTCCTATCTATGGGTCAAATAGAACTGCTTAACATTAAAATTGGTTGCAAACAAATGATCATTTAACAGTTCGTAAAGAAATGACTGATATTTAATTGAATTGATAGTGATACATTGCAATACTTGGAAGCATTTAAATTTATTGACTTACATTCACAAATCATGTCTATCTAATATATATAAGTAAAACCGGATTTGGCATTGAATAACCTTCAGTGGTTGATATGCCATGAAACCAAATCAAACTAAACCATAGTTATGTCGCTATTACTATATGGTTGTACTACTTAGACTCTAACAAAAAGCATGAAGAAAAAAGCTTGGAGATTGGAACTACACAAGGATGCTGCATGCTATTTTGAATAAATTCTGGAAGCAGCACCCCACAAAATAATCTTTGTTTAGTCACCTGCCTCTTTTATCACAAATGATTCAAGTAAGACTTGCTAGATACTGTTGGAGAAGTAAATATGAACTTATAAGTAATGTTCTCCCATGGACTCCTACACATAGACACACCAGCAAAAACTTGCATTCAGCAGCTCTGTGTGGAAAACTGGATTCCATCTAAATGACTTACTAAGAGGAATGGTCAATAGAGACTGATGACAAAAGAGTCAAATTAATCTCTACTGTTGGCATACCTTGATGAAGATGATGATGTATTAATTTATTAAACCTAGCCATAACAAGGACCTTTCATTTTTTTTTTTTTTCAAATTTTATTTATATTTTTTTTATACATATTAATTTTTTCTAAGTACTGAAGAAAAAAATCTCCACTGTTACTAGGAATGATGATAATTTTGAGTATGAAGAATCTTCAAAGATCTGCAGATAATGGATATATTCTTGCTATCATTAAACTTAATAAATTTTAGAACATTTTTTAGCAAATAAGAATCATATAACAAATAGACATCATCAAATAATTGGTAAAGTTAGTTTGATGAAGAGGTTTGTGATGATGAACCAATCAGAATGCAACTTGGACGTGACTACAAAGATTTATTAGGTTGTTCGGAAAATAGTGTTTGTTCTGAGTATAAGCTGTTTAAATTCTATTCCAATATATTATTATTTTGATTGAGGTTATTTAAAAAATTCATGTTCCTTATGATTAGAATGTCTCCTTTGTTAATTTTCTATCACTTATTTCAGAATTTGATTTTGAAGTTTTTACATAAAAAAATAAAATAAAAATAAGTAATGCATTTACTTTTTAGCGCAAGTTCAAGTTTGATCACAAATTTGTTTTATGACAATGCTTGATCACATTTTGTCAAGATGACACTACAGAAGCTCACTGACTTGAGATATGAGACTTTGGCATATCTAATATATTCTTCTGGTCTCTCATTCACTGACTACCATTTTTTTTTTTTTTTTTTTTTTTTAAGTATCTGAACACTTTTTCATACTGAAAAACACTCAGATTTTCAGGGATCATATTTTGACTGATTCAAGCAATATTTAAAATTCATTAATTCCCAAAGAAAATTTTATTCTAAAATCAAACTGAATTTTTCAAACAACACATGTATGTTGTTGGTCTGTGCATATTTATGTAATATTTTGGTCTCTTTACATTTGTTTCTTTGCCTAAAGGCATACCAGCCTTTGTGGGTTATTTATTGCCAAAGCCATCATTGTAGAACAACAATGGTACTATTTAACCCATAGCTGAGTTGATAAGGTGGTTCATACCTTTCTGAGAGATATTAGTCTGAAAGTGAATGTAATGGCATGTCTCTATTTCAAATTTGATTACTATGATGTCACAATCTAGCACATTAGCCTCTATGCCACCCCGCTACAATGTTTTAGTCAGCTTAACAACAAGCCACATTGTGTTACCTGTTGATTTATTTATTACTTCACATATACAATATAAAAATATTTTAAGAATTGAGTATAATATATTGAATAATTGTGCCAAGTTTAAATCAAGTCATATGAGCATTAGTTGAATGATTTCAGTATATTTTATATATTTTTGTATCTACACAATTTGCCATATTATTCTCAAACAATACTTAGAAATCAGTTATGGTGTTGATACATTTGATCAAATATATTAAATGATAATACTTATTGATGAAAATTTCTTTTTTGCTGTTTTCACACGTTGTTGAATATATTGATTGTATCAGCTATTAAGTGATAGGATGCCCTTATCTAAAGGTTGTCCTGGCTATGTCATTAAAGCATATCCATTTGAGTTCTGGGTATTATAGGATCACACCATCATTGTCATTACTCCCAGGTCCACTCTGACTTGGTGTGGTTATACCTATAAAATAGATCTATTTGAAAATTATCAATTTTAAATATGACTGCCTGGTAGCATATAACTGTGTGCCCACAAATAAATATTATCAAATTGAAATATTTACTTGTGTTTAAATTATTACTATTAGAAAACTAAAAAAAATGTGCAAATTATTTTTATTAGATACAAATATCTGATATCATATAACTAGTAGTATGTGTTTAGATCTAATCAATCTACATTTTCTTTTATGTAGAGGAATTATATTGTGAATTGAATTCCCATGACCAGAAAATCCAGCGAACGCTTATGAATACAATATGAACTGATGGCTCAGTTGTAGAGTTTTGGCTCTGCAATCTGTGGTCGTTGGTTCAATCTCCAGTGGTGGAGATCGCAATATACACGCTGATGAGACCTAATAAGCTCAAAACAGCTGTCCAGTGTTTCTGTGTGTCGCACGTAAATGCTCACCGGATTATCTGGTCATGGTAATTCAATTCACAATATAATTTCCTCTACTTAAAAGAAAATACAGATCTATATCCTTGCCCTTAAGGTCTTAATAATTATGTGGATGTGTATTTCCAATCGTCTTAGAGGTGACCATGTCCTCTGTAAAGAGTACAGATGTAACTTGTAAGACACATTCAGGTTAATTGGCCGCACAATTACCCTGACTAGTTGATTTGGCATCACTTGTGTGCAATATGTACTGATGGCTCAGTGGCTGAGATCACGGTGTACACTGCTGATGAGACCTGATGAGGTCGAAACAGCTGTCCAGTGTTTCCGTCGGATTTTCTAGTCATGGTAATTCAATTCACAATCTAATCAGTCTGTATGAAAATTAATATCGGATGATTGAAAGCATATGTAAACGATTATCATGACAGACAAATATCGAGCTGAGTCAGCTAGGGCTGTAGAATACACCAACTGCATTTCTACAAAGGGGTAAGACCCCGCCCAATGAGTGTTCTGTATATGACATTAAACAATCTAATAGCGAGGCTCCAGCCTTGTGGATTTGGGGAATGCAGAGCACCACTTCATTGCCATTGCTCTTAGGGCCACTCTGGAGTCAAATAGGACAAACTATGTGCAAAAAAGTGTTCAGGCTCGTTTAAAAATGTTATCTACAAAATGTGTTTACCCCATTGGCATAATGGTTAGAGTGTTCACCAATAGTCTGTGAGATCAGGGTTCCATCCCAGGTCAAGTCATACCAAAGACTCAAAAATGGTACTTGATACCTCCTTGCTTAACACTTGGCATTATAAGGTACAAGTCAAGGTGTAGTAGCGATTGAAAAGGGAGCCTTCAGGTCACCTAACTTATATATGTATAAGGAGGATTAGACATTAAATAACCTACAAGGGTTGAGATGCCATAAAACCCAACCAAACAAAAAAGAACAATTTAAAAAGAAAATACTATGGAATATTTTCAAAATATAGTTATTAAAATCATATTTCAAAATGAATTAAACTTTAGCATTAAATAACCCATATAGGTGTTGATGTGCCAATAAATAAACCAAGCCAAAACTTTCTTACTCAATTAGCTGACATCACAAAGTGAATTTATGGAATTTTTTTTAAAATTTTGATTCCTTTTTTTTTTTTTTTTTTTTTTTTTAATGTATGTTTCTAATATCATTATTAGGACGGAGAGAATAATTATTTTCTTTTGATAATTGGCATATCCAGTAGGAGCGTGTAGGGACTCTCAGAAACCCCTTCTCAACCTCTATTTACCTCTGTTCTTTGAACCCTAGAGATGTTGTCTCTGACTCTACTAGGAGATAGTAATGTCACTTGGCTATATATTATCTACTCTTATCAAGCACCCCTTCTACATAATGCTTGTTTAAGGAACACTTAATTTTAGCTATTTGGACACATTTGTATATTTCCTCATCATATATTGTATATATGAAATATTAAGTGTTCTTGTATGTATAAATGAGTTTATGTTGTCTTTCCTTCTGTTTTGTTTTGTGTTAGTATATCATGGCTATACTAATGGTAACATTAGTCTTTGTCAAGTGATGACTCAACTAAATATCTTTCCAACCATCTATCATATCAGTTACATTTTAGCTGTATATAAGTATTTTTTCATTTTGTGTTGTTGTTTTTTCATCCCTCCCCAACAAACCATATAAATTGTTTTAAATTTGATTTTTTTTTTTTTAAATTTTTTTACAGCGGCTTCGATTGCGAAAAACAGAAGAAACAGAGGCCAAACCTTTAAGTGCTAGTGCTAAGCTTCGAGAACGGATTATTCGACGAGTGGCCGTGGAATTCTCAGACGGCATGTATGGTATCCTTTTATTTTTCTCCTCAAAGGAGTTAAAAAAAACTGTAATTATTTGAATTGGACGCACTTTGAACCATTGTTCGACCAATATTGTCATTCAAGCCATTGGATTTTTTTCTTTTGCTCCTCATTTTGCAAATAATTTGCCAGAAATCAGAATGAACACATATGATTGACAAGTTCACTCTTGCTATATAGGTTGCATATTGATCCTTGACAGAGCTGGATGTTCCAGGTGTGTAAACAAAGTGATTGCTGGACGCACCTTTGTAAATAAGCAGAAGCACGTCATGTGGGTGACAACCTGAATATGTGGGTGTTGTGAAATTATATGTACACGGCTCACCACAGATATGGGGAGTCTTGCAGGAGTCAGCTTTCAATCTAGAGTCTTGGGTCATCAAGCACATACAGAGAGTAGCTGCCAGGCACCACCCATTTGGGTACAGCAGTCATCAGTCTTGGAATCTCAGAGTGACCATAGGGGGTCAAGTGGCCTCCTGGCGAAGACTGGTATTGAACGTCTTGTCAAAGAAACAGAAGAAGTGCTAAGTAGAGCCCTGAATATGAATATCGCACTATGCAGCTAAGAAAAAGTTATGAGTCAATATAGTAGTATCCAAGTCCTTCATGTGTCTTCGTCTCCTCTGTCTCACACATATGCCAGTTTCGACCCTTTTGAGAAATAAAGTTGAGAGAGTTATACTTTTATAAAGAAAAGTGTGATTCCTTCATTCATCATGGCTATGTAACACATCTTTTACCGAGTAAAATTAAACTTACATGATGGAAATTTGAGTAATTCTTCCTGTTCAATTTGGATTTGAGATATCCTTTGCCTTTTTCACTGAACCAGTGTTTATAACTTTTCTGTACATCACAGTATAGGGATTGAACTCACAATTCCCTGATAACTAAATGCTATTTAAGCAATGCTTATGTCTTCAAGTTTGTTGGGTAATGGTTATCAGCATCAAAAATGGGCACAGCAATCCAAGTTCAAATCCAAGAAAAAGTAGTTTGCCTTTCGTGTAGTGCTAATACCCTTAGGAAAGATATGAATATAACTGTTCTCTCTCCAGCTATGTATAAATAATAGGGCAGACTGAACTTAACTTTGGTATGGCAACCAGTCTAGAAAAAGGAAAACTCTTGATTTAACTTGTTAAACTTCACTTAAAAATTGACATTGTATCACAACCTGTATCATGTGGAGGCTTTAGGTGTGTGTGTGTGTGTGTGTATATATATATATATATATATATATAAAGTTAGCCGCCAATAGTTGAGGGCAATCCAAAGGCTCCTTTTCTAATAGTTACTTCACCAAGGTATTAGCTGGGGCTCTACACCGTTCTCTGGACTGCTCCACTGACCTTTGTAATACTGAGTGTTAAGCAAGGAGGTATCAAGTACCAGTTTTGTTTTTGTTTTTTTTTTTTTTGTTTTTTTTTTTTGAGTCTTTGGTATGACTTAACCTGGGCAAACAGTCTAACTTATATATATATATATATATATATATATGCACACACTCAAACACAAGTTGGTACTCCTTAATTTTTCTGTTCAGTCAATCTAGGCATTGGAATGCCAATGTTAGCAAGCAACTTCATCAAGTCAGGATTAACAGTTCACATGCAGAGTGAAAACGGAATTTTGGGTTTGGTAACTATTCATCTTATTTTCTCTTTCCTTTATTTTCTTTTTACCCAGTTTTATGTTTTGACCATATATTGTTTTGTATCCTTGGGCCTTCAGATACCTTTACCCTGTTAATAGGGCTTGAAATGTACTGACTGAATCTTCCGCTGGGAAGCAAAACCTCACCGAAAGGGATATTCTGGGTATGATGTAATTTAGCATCATACCCAGAATATCCCTAAATAAATCATTATTTAATTAATTTGTCTATTTTGTAAAAATTATGGAATGATATTCTAACATATATAATTAGAAATATATAGATTACTTAATTAATGGTAGTTAAGTATATTCAGTGTTAATAATATATCAAGTTGAATTAAACTAAGAATTTAGTTCTAGTTCTATGTCTACATGCTGAACTCATTTGTTTTCTGGTATTAAGCAAATTTCCTTTTAAATATTTTACTATACATATTTTCTCTTCTAAGCATAAATTACACTTACTAGGTAAACTGTTTGTCAAGGAGGATCTTTTAATTATTATCCAATTCATAATAGGTGTTAGTCCTAATTCTATCAGATCCCTGTAATACCTGTATGATTTCTTAATGTTGGATTTCTAAAAGATTGTAGGTGGTTGTAATATCTAAATTTCCAGTTTAAGCTTGTCATAGCTATGTAAGCCTTATCATTATTATGATTCTCTTTAGCTGAAATACTGGCTTGATGCACAATATTATCATGGTTGCATTTGTTTCCTAGAGGGCATTCATTTTTTATTTTACAATTACATGAATGTTTTAAATTGTCATTGTTATTCTAGTCCAGTTTATCAATTTCTTGTTGTGATTGTCAATTATTATAGATATATTGTTAGTACAAGAATAACTAATTTTTATATTATTCTTATTAATTATTTTTCTAAGTGGGGATTATCATCTTTAAAATGTTTGCTTATTAAACTTAGAAAATATTTGCCTATATTGATATTAGAGAGTTTGCAAAAAGGAGGGTTAAACCAAATAATATTTCTATGCCTATTTTTATTAAAATTTTTACTTATTTTATTATCCATATTTACATTATAATCAATTCCATTGCTTTCCCCTATTTTTGTGACTATTATTTCCTATATTATTGCCTATATTTATCTGATGTTTATTCGCTTCTAAATATCTAAGTTCATTTTTATAACTACTATTATATAAAGCATCATTATAAAATTCCTTATGATTATTAAATGTTTTCGAAGATGATAATCTGTTAATTTTAATATTAATTGCATTAGGAATTTGTTCAACTATGGATGCAGGGTGGTTAGAACTAAAATTACTATATGTTGGTATAGTATAAGTCTTACGAAATGGTTTATAAGAACTTTCACTTGAATTGAGTTACATCTAAAAAATTTACTATTTTCAAGTTAGAACTTATCTTTGACTCCATATATTTAAATGCACGAATGATTTTCTTTTGTATTTTTGATATTTGGGGTCTATTGCAATTAGGGATATATATATATATGTTCTTTCAAAAAGTTCTAAGCTCCACCTAGATAGAACATAGCTGAAATTTTTGTTGTGGCAACATACTACCACTTCTTATAAAACTAGCAAGATGAATTCATATTTTTCTAGTTTTATAAGTAGTGCTAGTGTTTTGCCACAGCAAATGTTTGCCAGTTATACTCATTTTTTTCTTTTCTGGTGAGGCTCAGAACTTTTTGGACACTTCATATATTGTTTGTTTTTTTTTTTTGTTGTTTTTTTGTGTGTTTCTCTTTTTTTGTACTTGATTGTAAATATGATATTCATATTTTTTTAAATAGAAAAATCATTGTTTATTAAAATTTTATTTTTATTCCAGGGTCCTTTCCCCCTTCCTGGGGAAGAAGATGCTGATCTCATTAACGCGGGCAAAGAAACTGTCACCAACATTCCTGGAAGTTCTTTCTTTTCAAGTGATGACTCTTTTGCCATGATCAGAGGGTGAGATAATTTCTTTCTTTTACTTTAAAAAGTGAAACAAGCATTGTAAGTTCTAGCTTTATGCTTAATTCAAGTATTACAACAAAAATAATACCTGCCCCATTTTCAAAAACTTCACACCACTTTTTTTTTATGAAAGTAACATTGCTCACAGCATCTTAAAACATTTGCATTTTCCATAGGTTCCACCTGAAAAATGCTTATAAAATCACTATAAATCCATAAAGACTTTTTGAAATATACATCAAACGAAGGGACTATTTAAGAGTTAATCAAGGTTGTGTATATTTTTTTTTTTTTTTTTAACTCCTTACTGATGAGACTGGAGAAAAAACGATGAGTATGTAAACACCTTTTCTATTTTTTAATTGCATATAATTCTCTTCCATGTAAGGATGTTAGTAGATATTTACAAAAACTCGCAGTTATGTGAATCTGGTTAGATTTTGCAGAAAAATAGAATAAAGAATGCCATTTATTTGCAGTTTAAATTAGTCAGTTTCTTTTGTCTTAAGCCGTTCACAAATTTCAATTTCTGGGGCCTTGTAATTTTTTGTTGTAGAAATTCCACTCAATCACAAATCAATGAAACAGACTTTTAATAATTTTTGATATATTTTTTTTTACTTATGTCCAGTAGTTTGTTTTTAATCACCATAAAAAATATGAATCATCTACACAGATTTACCTTAAATGTCTGCAGACCTGGGATTCTCACCATGTAAAATTTTCATTGGGATGCTGAAAATATTCCTGATTTAAAAATTTAAGATCGAATCCTTTACTTTGTAAAAGAAATAATGCTTTTTATAATTTTAAGGGAATAACTGAATAAATCTTTGATATTATAAACGAACAGTTCCTTTGAAAAATAACTTTTTGACATAAAAAAAAATTGGTGTTTTTATTTTAATAACTTAACTGCTAAAGAAATTTTCTTGAATTCTGGTTTTGCCTAAATTTATTTTTGAATAAGTTCTAGTTATGAGTAATTTTTTTAAATTATTCCCATGATATTCACCAGTAACTTTTACATATGCCAAATTTCATTGTTTTATCTTGAAGAGTTTTTGCTGTAAATGTGTTAATGAAAACAATGTTCAAACATTTTCAGGAAAATAGGGTCCTTTTTTGTTCAGTTTTTCCAAGTGCTTATATTTCAAAAGGTTATGGATGGTTTTTAATAATTCACAAACACAAACTCTTATATTGATATTTTATAAATATCCTATTTGTTATAGCAAAATCCCATTTTTTGATTTTTTTTTTTTTTTTTTTTTTTTTTGTCATTGCTAATAAAAGAAATAATATAGGATTCTTTCTTTAAAGTTTCTTTTTACGAGGTGCATACGATAAGTTTCCAGACTTTTTTTGTATGGGCATGTATAGCAATAATATACTGAATTTTCAAGAGTCTAGGACAATTTTAGATTGTACTAGACTCTTGAAAATTCAGTATATTATTGCTATACATCTTATGAGATGACTGACCAATTTTTATGATTTCAGGTTCAAATGAACAGCTACAGCAGCAATTGGAATACACCCTACTAAAGCCTAGTTTGTCACAGCTGGTGAATTTCAATCTGGACGTGAGGACACTTTAGAAGAACGATATGCAATAAAATTCTGTTTTTAAACTTGGAAAAAATGATGCCACAGAAACGTAGGAGTGCTTCAGATTGCTTTTTGACCATCTTGCATGAATTGAGCATCAGTTTTTGAGTGGCATAAGAGATTCAAGGAAGGCAGGGAGTCTGTGAGGGATGATGTGAGGTGTGGAGAGAGTATGGACGTCAATACACCAGAGTTGATTGGCCAAAGGGTTAGGGTTACTATGTTGAGGTTTTAAGGGAGTTCAGGAAGAGATTCCTAGGGAAGAGGCCAGCACTCTTCAAATCAGGTCTGTGGCATTTCCAGTTGGACATTACACCAGTCCACAACTCTATCCTTGTTGTAGACTAGTTGAGAGCTTGCTCCCTGTGACTTTTGGTTATTCCCTAAGCTCAGAGGCTGTCGTTATGAGACAATTGAGGAGATGAAAGGGGCTGTGACGAAGGTCATTGACATGCTCACACAAGAGGACTTCCATGGGGCCTTCCAGAAGTTGTTGGAATGGTACAACAAGTGCATTGCATCCAGAGGAGGTTACTTCGAAGAGGACTAGAGTTTCATGTGTGTAATACTATCAATAAAAGTGCCCATGCGAAAAAAGTCTGGAAACTTATCATATGCACCTCATATAAGTACTATGAAAAAAAAATCAAGCAAATCAAACATTTAATATCGGAAAAATTTTTCGTGTGATCCCAGACCCCTCAAAATAACTTTTTCTTGTCTCAGTATCAAAAGTTAAAACCTATTGTCTCCAGTGGTTGATGTGAAAAAATTGGACATATGATATTATACTTAACTATTTAGCATCATTATCATGGTGTGGTGACGAAACAGATTCCTTTCTCTCATTATCCATCTCTATTGGCAGGTCCTGTAGACGGCATTCTGTGTCCACACAGAGCTAATGAATGTAAAATCTAAGTTTTCGATGATCAGCCAACACTGGTGTGTTCATGTATAAGAGTTCAAGCGAGAACTGTTAGAATTCTCAGATATTTCAGGCACTTCACTTCCCAAAATTCATAATTGGATTCGTTGCAGTAAAAGAACAGTTTTGCTGTCCTGGGCCTGTATAACCACTCAGAATTTGCGTAGTGATTTTTGTCCTCCAGTTTTGAGATTCTTAATACAAGATAGATCTTGCTTGTAGAAAACTGCAGGATGGTAATAAAGGAGGATAATTTGTCGCTGGTCTTATATGCTTCTAGTCATCGCTGATTAGCCAGTCTCCTCCTGCTGCTACTGACTGGCAAGACTATAAATAAAATGGACCCTATTATGGTCATCTTATATCCCAACTGGACCTTTGCCCTAATGAGTACAGTGTTTGCTAATGGTCATGCAGATCGGGGTTCAATCCTAGGTCAAGTCATACCAAAAACTCAAAAATTGGTACTTGATGCTGCCTTTCTTAACACTCAACACTATAAGATAAGGATCAAGGGTAAAGTGGAGCAATCCAAAGAATGGAGTAGCGCCTTCCCCTACACTGCGTTGTGGTAGCTATTGAAAAGGGAGCCTTCGGGTCACCTTTGATTAAGTTCGCCACTTTTACTTTTATTCCAACAAACAGTCCAAGAAGAATGTTTCTTATGACTTTATTTTTACTTTCAGCAGCAGTGTCAAACATGTTATGTTCATCTTTCTTAGATTGTTTATGTGATAGGAGAATATGAAGTACCCCTTCATTGCTATTACTCCCAAGTCCACTCTGACTTTGAACATTTGTAAATGTTTGGGTTCTATCGATGGGTCAAATAGATCAGGAAATTATTTGAATTAGATAGGAATACTTGATGCCATGTAACTATAAATTTTATTTGGAATAGTTACTTGAAGCTGAAATTGTTTACTAAGGATTATTATTTGTTACTTGAAACCATGTAAGTGTATTAACAAATGATTATTATCTAATAAAGAACTTCCTTGAAACCATTTAGCTTAAAATATTTAATATCATGTAGCTGTGTGGATAAACTCTTATGACACCACTACCAAAATATGAATGTTCAATGAACGTGATTCTCTAACCTCTAGGCATGAAATTGAGAGTTTGAAGTCAATTGTTAATAACAACAGAACATTTGGTAAGCTCAGCTCTCGGTTCTCTTCAGTTAGGCGAAAAATGGCATTTGTTGAATTCTGAGGTTATATAAACTGTATAATATTTGTAATACACAATTAATATCTATTTTGATTCACAAATGAAATGTACTCTGGAAGTTGAAACTTTTTTTTTTTTTTTCAATAAATAAATCCTAAATATTATATCACAGGTTATATAAGCAATTCATTTGAAATGAATTTTTAAAATGTGTGGTTAGCTGTTATTTGGTTGGTTTTAATGGCATGTGAACACAAAGCGGCAAGTCTGAGGCACCTAGTGAGAATCAAACTCACTACTAATTGTTCTGCAAGACTAGGTTGCTAATCATTACACCACACCACTCAAAGCACTTTAGATTTCAAATAGAAATGCATTGGTTTGTAGGTTTTACAAAATATCCACCATTGTTAGGTTCTTTATTGCTAAAGTCACTTCCCCACTTTCTCTTTTTTTTTTTTTTTCTTTAATTCAAGCAATTTTGTTATTTCAAATAATTTATGATCTATAAACTGTTATATATTCTTAATACAAATTTATCAGCCCAGCTAGCTGGTTGCTTAGTCGGTTGGGGCTGTAGAATACACTGATTGCATCTCTGCAGAGGCGTAAGACCCCCACCTAACAAGTGTCATGGATATGATACTAAACAATCAGATGGTGAGGTTCCAGTGATGCTGGGGTTTTGGGGAATACAGAGCACCTCTTCATTGCCATTGTTCCCGGGTCCACTCTGGCCCAGAATGGTAGCACCTGATCGGGTCCTATCTATGGGTTAAATAGAACTAACTGCCTACTTATGCTAAACTGAATTGTTTGACATAGAAATGATTTTGACAATTGAACAATTTTTACATTTAAATTGCATGCTTATGCTAAACTGAATTGTGTGAAATGGAACTATTTTTGACATTGAAAATGTACTGATTTGTTGAATATAAAAGTATTTGACTAAAAAATAAACTGTGTACTTACATTTAAACTGCGTGCTTATGCTAAACTGAATTATTTGAAATGGAATTGTTTTTTGACATTGAAACTGTACTTACACTAAACTGAATTGTTTAATATAGAACTGTTTTGACATTTAACTGTGTCTAAACAAAATCTGTACTTATACTAAACTGAATTAGAACTGCTTGACTAAACTGAATAGCTTGAAATAGAAATGTTTTTCATAATTAAACTGTACTTACATTTACACTGTGTACTTATGCAAAACTGAATGGTTTGAAATAGAACTATTTTCATAAGAATGGATTTGGCGTTAAATAACCTACAAAGGTTGATATGCCATAAAACCCAAACAACCAGCCAACCAACCAACCAACCAGAAGGCTTGGGCTGTAGAATATACCGACTGCATCTCTGCTGAGAGGTAAAATTCCTCTCCCAACAAGTGTCCTGGATATGACTCTAAACAATCTGATGGTGAGGCTGCAGTAATTCTGGAGCTTTGGGGAATGCATAATGCCTCTTCATTGCCATCGCTCCTAAGTTCACTCTAATGCGGAGTGGTAGCACCTAAAAGGGTCCTATCTATGGGTCAAATAGAACTGTTTGTCATTTAAACTGAAGGCAAATGAATTACTTCTGCTAAATTGAATTGTTTGAAAAAGAACTGTTTGATCATTTAACTGTGTGTAAACAAATTACTGATGTTTAATTGAATTGTTAGTGATACATAGGAATACTTGGAACTATTTGACTTTGACTTATTCTAAATTAAATTATTCGAAATAGAACTGTTTGATCCCTTAACAGTGTGTATCTACAAAATGTGTTTACAAATCATATACTTATATATATATATATATATATATGTCAAAACAGGATTTAGCATTAAATGGCCGAAAATGGTTGATATACATTAAAACCAAACCAAACCAAAAATTTATACACCATTTCACATAACTTATTTCCTGTTTTAATAATAATAATTTGTTTGATTGGTTTCATTTGATAGTATATCAACCATTGTAGATTGTTTAATGCCTAATCCATTTTTATACATATAAACAGTTCTATTTCAAACAATTCAATTTAGCGTTAGTACAGTTTTTCATTTACACACAGTTAAATGTAAAAACAGTCCATTTTAAACCATTCAGTTTAGCATACAAAACATATCCATTTCAAGCTATTCAGTCTAGCATAAGTACACAGTTTAGTTTTATTTGACCCATAGCTCAGAGCCTATCTGGTGCTATCAGAGTGGATGGCAATGAAGGGGTACTTCACATTCCCCAAAGCTTCAACATTACTGGAACCTCACCATCAGATTGTTGAGTGTCATATCCAGGACACATGTGAGGGTGTCCTTGTGGTGAAGTGCTGGACTGCAAAATCGTAGTATGCGAGTTTGAACTCCAGTCGCACTATTATATGCACTTTCGGACAAATACCATTGAGAAACGTATGAACCCCCTTATCCTCACAGCTATGAGTTAAATAGTACCACTACGGTCCTTCTAAAAGGATGGCTTTGGTATTAAATAACCCTCTAAGGTTGATATGCCATTAAACAAAGAATCTAAAACAAACAGTTATATGGTTTTAAGTATTCTTCTTCATCATGTCGTGCTGCTAGCACGGATATCCCTGACACTCTCTCGCCACTTCTCCCTATCATTCATCGCCTCTGGCAGGTCTTCAGGACGACATCCCATATCCTCACATAGCTGCTGTATGTATGTTCGAGCTGGTCGTCCTGCTTTTCCTCAGCCATATGTGGGGGTCCATAGGAGTACATCACTTATGAGCTTATCTCTGCTTCTCCAGCAGTGTCCTGGATGTCTGGTTTGTCTAACTTGGATAGTTTTCATGATGGGAGGCAGGTGGTCGTATAGTTGGTGCCTTGTGGGGTGTTGCCGCCAGGACTTGTTCAATATTGGTCGCAACATTCTTGTGTAATTGCCATCTAGCTTCTTCTCCAGCTGTTTTGTTAGTGTCCAAGTAGTGCATCCATACAGCAGTATCGATACAACCACTGCCTGGAAGAAACTGTGTTTCAAGGCATGGATAGCTATCGGTAAGCTATTGATCATATGGGAATCAGACCTGACCGATTAAAAAAAAATAAATAAATACATAAAATAAAAAAAATATTCTTACTTGATACTAATAATTTGCAAACAGAATTGGCTCATAGATAAGATCCTAACAGGTACTAAATGTAATAAAGGGGTGACCCCCATACTCCCCAGTGCACAAGAACTGGAGCCTCACTACCAGCTGCAGTTTAGTATTTTAATATTTTACCCAGCACACAAAAATGTGTGCCAAGTAGCTGTAAACAGAAATGCATGTGATTTGAATAAACAAGTTCAGTGTGTATTACCCTTTTCCCTACTTAACATTTTTGGTGTGACAGATTGCAAAGAACGAACAAGAGGTAGTCTTGTTTTTTTGGTTTTTTTTTTTTCTTTTTTTCTTGGTTATGCACCCAATGAGTAGATTAGTGACTGATAATTTCTTATTTACAGAATTGTGTCCCTTGTTATTTAATGTCAGTTGTAATAGATTTTTTATTGCCTCTTTGCTGTCAGGAGATAGAATTTCATCCGAATCAGCTGGTTGGTTGGGGTGGGGGAATGTTTTTCTGCCTAAACAAGTTTCACCTGCAAAGCATTCAAAAATGCAAAAATAGTGTAGGAAGTTTATTTTTTTGATTACTCAAAACCGAATGACTCTATTGGCTATCTCTAACCTACTTATGACGTTCAAGGATCCACCTTGTAATTCATACAAGGAATCTTGTGTATTTATCAGATCACAAATATGACAATTTGACTTAAATATACATATAAATATTTATCTATTTATGCATATGTATTCAAGTATATATTTTTGAGTATATTTATTTGGGTTTGCATCAAAATAATGTAGGTTACACAAAAAAATGAAAACTAGGTCAATATCAGTTAGAAATGTAACAACATTTTTTTATTTGTATTGTTTGTTGTATAAAATGGTTTTAACCCTTCCCATTCGGTCCTTGTATAGTAACACTGAAATATACAGCACAAATATAAATGATCTAGTAGTAAGTCAAGTCTTTCGTATTTGACATCTGCCATATTGTCTATGTACAGGAGGGATGATTGACTTAATCAACTGCTCACTCAACTCCCTTCTGACCCTCTCATCAGGCTCTCCCCATCTTTTTGTCTCGGATGTCAAAAACTCCAGCTTATTTTGAGTCCAGTGTCCAACTGGCATCGGATTTGGCTGGGTATGGTATTTACTCATCTTTAATGTTAACTTCTCATCATTCAAATTGTCCAACTCCTTTTTGGGAGGTCTGAGTGCTGGATCCCCCCCCCCATCCCAACTCCAACCTACTTTTATTTGCATCTCTCACCCCTACTTGGTTTTGCACTTATCCAGAAATCATTTGAAAATTACATATTAAAATGTTTCCCACTTTTTTTCCCCAGAGGTCACATTGGTCTCACTGTGCTGGGAGCCATGCAGGTGTCGCAATTTGGAGATCTAGCAAATTGGATGATTCCAGTAAGTACATTAAAATGACTGGTTACTCAGTTCACAATGCCACTTCCAAATACAAGGAATTAAATCTTAAACACTTGCATAATTTATTCAATTTTCCAAATTTTGTTTGAATGAAAAATACTTGAATTTTTTAATGGATTAGCTGATATTATTAGCGGCTTTTGTTTCATATCAAAGACTTAAAAAATGGCACTTAATACCTCCTTGCTTAACACTCAGCATTATAAGGTACGTATCAAGGGTAAAGTGGAGCAATCCGGGCGAAGGAGTAGTGCCTTCTCCTACACCGCGGTGTAGTAGCTATTGAAAAGGGAGTCTTCGGGTCGCCTTCTTTACTTGTTTCATATGTTAAAACAGCAGACACAAATTTTGAAGTATTATTTTAAACTGGGCCTCAAAGCAACTTGCAGAATTCGAGAAGTGATTTTGGTTTCTTTGTTTAATGGCATATCAACCTTTCTGGGTTATCTAATGCCAAAGCCATCCTTGTACAATAACAATTATGATAATATTCAAGCCATAGCTGGAGGGGATAAGGGGTTTTGTGCCTTTCCCTTAAGTATTCATCTGAAAGTGAATGTAATAGCTTCACTGATGTTTTAACTCACTGACTACAATGTTGCACTCCAGCACTTTACATAATATGCCTTGGGAAATCCCACTTTTAAGAAGCAGAAAAAAATGAAATGATATCTAAATATATTATCCAAAAGTGGTTTGAGCAGTTCAAGGATGGCAACTTGTTCTTTGAAATAAATCCTTGAACTAGATGAGCATCAGTTGTCTGTGGTTTTTTTACTTGCTGGTTTATAATGTGTATATGATGTTACCAAACCAGCTCAAACTGTAGAAGATTCCCATTATGGTCAGTAGTAGTATAGTGGTAGTTGGTACACTGACACAATGTGCATTGCTTCACTCTGTGTTGGCCCAGTCTGCTGGGGCTGTAGAATACACCGACTGCATCTCTGCAGAGGAGTAAGGCCCCCCTACCAAGTGTCCTATGGCCCAGTCAGCTGGGGCTGGAGAATACACCGATTGCATCTCTGCAGATGGGTAAGACTCTTCTCCCAATGAGTGTCCTGGATATGACACTTAACAATCTGATGGTGAGGTTCCAGTAATGCTTGACCTATATGGAATGTGGAGTACTTCTTCCATGCCATCATGCAGAGATCCACTCTAATAAAGAGTGGTAACACCTGATAGGGTCCTATCTATGGGTCAAATAGAACTAAACTACGTACTTATGCTAAACTGAATTTGTTGCTATTGACCCTTGACCGAGCTGTCAACCAGAGATGCATCTGTGTAAATAAGCTGAGGCAGTCACGGTAGTTGTAGGCATTATGAAATAATATATACAGATTCTTGCTTGGCTGTTGGAGTCGGTGAAGGCCTGAGAAAGAGCTAGCCTGCAGTCACAGAGAGTGCTCTGCTAAGGGCTGCGGTCCACACCGGGTCTCCAGTTGAGTATCCCAGGCTGAGAAGCAGAAGTGCTAATTGGGGTCTTGGATATAACACAGCATGCTATCGACAAGAGAGAAGTTATGAGTCAATATAGCAATCTGTCTTTGTCTGTCTCTGTCTCTCACGTGCCACAAAAGCATCAACCCTTTCCGAAAATTAAGTGTGAGAGTTATATTCTTATGTATATCCTATCTATTTCTTTATTGATATACACTTAAGATTCCTTATCCAAGTGTCAGTTGACTGTGTCATTCATTTATTTATTTATTTATTCATTCATTTAATTCTTTTTTTTTTTCCCACATGGTCTGGTTTTTATTGCTAGTTTGTCTAAAGTTAAATTTTTTCATCTTCACATTTCTCATCAAAATAATTGATATCTTTTACTCTGAGGGCCCAAAAAAAATTGATTTTAAACAATCTTAAACCATCATGCCCATGATGTTATAGGATTTACACTCCTATATTTTTAAAATGGCTGTGATACCAGAAAATTCTAGAAAATAGGATACTGATTCACTTGTTCCGGAAACAAAGATGGTGGACGTCGGTAAACTAATTAGTCTCAAGAATCTATTGGTCAGGAAAGTCACTTAATTTATGCTCCCAACTATGTCCGCACCTTTGAATTTGTCCCACGCAAAATAAACAGTGTGTTTGGAGCCGATCACATGACATGGATTAGCTATTTATACTCACAACTTTCAATAACTCATTTTCTCACATTTTGTCTTCTAGAGACAGCACTCCTTCTCTTAGATTTTGACTTTGCCAGCTTGTGACACACAGCTCAATACATGTAACATGGGTGCATATACACTCTACGACCTTTTTCTTTCCTGTTCTGCCTTTTTGGCTGGACTTGTTCCAGTCTCTTGCACAACCTCAGACATTTTGTCAAATCCCGAAAGAGACAAATGACCAACATGGGAGAAAACACGTTGTTCTAGAATACATTGCTATATTTCTGTGTATTGATACCTCACTTGAAATACTTAGTAAACATACACTTATAGTCTACAGGACACTTTTAATATTTAGTCTTTCACCATAATATTCATGTTAGATACGTACACACTCGCACACACAGAGGAATATTTAACAAGCTAAATTAGAATATTTGTAATGTTTTATAATGTTTCCTTTTTATGTACTTGTTGATATATAAATTTATTTTTGTTTGTATTAGTTTGTTTTAAATGTTCTTTTGTCCGCATTGTTTACATCATTTGCTTTTCAATAATGAGCCACCATAAATTGTGGGAGCAACAAAATGTCCAGCAAACTCCCCACAATGTAATGTAGTACTCCTATGGACCTCTTCACATGGCCGAGCAAAAGCAGGACAACCAGCTCAAACCTGCATACAGCAGCTCTGTGAGGATACGGTGTATAGCCCTGAGGACCTGCCGAAAGTGATGAACGATAGGGAGTGGTGGCGAGAAAGGGTCAGGGATATCTGTGCTGATGGCACGACAAGATGATGATGATGACTCCCAATTAAAAAATGAATATAATTTTTATATCCTCAATAAATTTAATAGTGAAAATATTTCCAGAATTTAATACTTTAACTATTTCACTTTTCACTTGAATGATTTTTGTTTTTTATTTTCAGGGTAAAATGGTAAAAGGTATGGGAGGTGCCATGGATTTAGTCTCGAGTAAAAACACTAAAGTCATTGTCACAATGGAACATAATGCAAAGGTAAGGAAAAGAAATTGTTGTTTTTTTTTGTTTTTTTTATCTTACATGTCAGTGGGGCTTACAATATACTAACTATAACTCCTCTACAGAATGGTAAGATCCTCCCTTAAAAAATCAATATGTTCTGGGTATAACACTAAACTGTGTTCAATTCTGGAGATCTGAGAAGTCTAGAGTACCCCTTCATTGCCATTATTTCAGGTCCACTTTGACTTGTGTGGTAGTACTTGTTTGGGTCCCATCTATGGGTCAGTTTAGATCTGTTTGCAAATTATATGTATTCAATAGTAATGCTTGATTTCATATAATCATATGCAAAAACCTCTTAAATTGCACAAATAATATATATATTTTCAAATATATTTCCACTTTTAAATTATCAATGCTATGTGCATGTTTGTATCTTTTTGTTGTATACTTTTCATTTGCTCCTGTTATCTCAACAAGCATCCATCGCTATTTGAACTATTCTGATATCAAAGTCCTGATGATGGTTACTGATACCGAAACGTTTAACGTTGACTTTACATCATAATATTGGATTATGTTTTCTATTTGGATTATGTTTTTCTAATTTCTTCATACTGTCAGATTTTAATCCATATTTACTTTCATATATATATATATAATTCTAGACTGTTTGACGTACCATGAAATTCTGTTTATTTTTTTATTTTCTACATTTGTTGACAAGGTCATGAATAAGTCAAATGCATATTATATAAAGAGCTAAGCCTCCCCCATGATGATGGAAAAAAAAACTGCATTCAGCAGTGAATCTCCAATTCTAGAGCTTAGCTTTCTGTGGAGTCAGCACTTAAGTTAAATTACTGCCCTTAACAGTCTTTACTTGTTTAGGCCACAATTTAATTCTCAAGAATAAAATCAAATTCCAGTTTATATATGTTGATTAAAAAAATTGATTCAAAAAAATATTTAGTGAATTTTTGAGATGAAGAATTATTGTGGCTTTGTGAAGCCTTAAAAAATGATTTGAAAAAATAGTCAATTTCTAAGATGAAGCATTATTGTGGCATTGTGAAGCCTTAAAAATGATTCAAAAATAGGCAATTTCTCCACTCTTTTTGTTCTCCAACTGATCTACTGTGCCATCTGTTGATCAGCCTAGGTGCTAATCAAAATGGTGGCATAGAAGAAAGTGCTTGTGCAGAACAGACCACCAGAGAAAATTTGTTGATTCTGTTATATATATATATATATATATTACATTTTCACCATCTAATGGAAGTTTCTGTCATTTGCTTGATTTTTTTTTTTTTTTCTGAATAGTTAAAACCCAAAAGTACATCTTAAATCTGCTACAATTCATTTCTTTCTTTAGTCTCTCCCTTCCCCAACCAGTGAGAAGTTGATTTCTAATTTTTGAGACTTGACTGTAACTGTTGAGCAAATAACTGAAACTTACTCTTACCTGGATGCTTTAAGAAATCTGTATGGTTTTCGTTTGTTCATTAAAACAATTGAAATAAATTTGTATAGGAAGGCTATTCTGTACAAACACCCAAGATTACAAGGTACTGAAAAGTTTTTGGCCAAACTGAAAAGGAAAAGATCTGGAGCCATAAAACATATGCTCTATTTCATATATTTATCTTTCAGTTCAATATGCATTATATAATTTCTCAAAAAAAAATTGTTTAAAAAATTAGCATAGATGAGGTTATGAACCTCTTGGTTGGGCCAAGAACTTTTCGGTATGTCTTGTAAACATTCAAACTGAGTGGGTGGGAGAACAGTGCTGGATGTTTATTTTTATGGTGATAGTTTTTGATTACTCAAAACTGAATGTCTATTGTTGTAACCTACTTTTTGGCATTCATTGATCCACCTCATTTATTCAAGGAATCTTGTGTGGGTATCACATCACAAATATGATACTTAGGCTTATATATTATTCGTGCATATATATTCAAGTATTTATGTGTGTGTGAGTTTGGGTTGATATTTATGCATAAGTATGTATAAGTGTTTATATGGGACAGTGTCTGCCTGTGTGCTTAGTAATTCATTGTATTTATTTTGTTTATCATTATTATTTTATTTTCATCTAATTTTGTTGATTTTTTTTTTCTTCATAGTGAAACTTGGATTTTGCCAAACAGTCTAATTTAAATGCACAAAACAAGTGTTAATAGCCATTATATAGTATCGTAACAACGGTCCTGCAAATTGGTGTATCATAAATTTTACATATTTTACTTATTTTATTTTGATCTATTTTATCTTTTATATTATCTAACTTGATAGTTTTATTTTATGGATCATTGTAAATTAATTTGATAACAGAATACAAATACGTGTAATAAAAAAATAAGTGACTATAAGTTGTGGAATAAAAGTTTATCTGGCCTGTAAGTCAACCTCAAGATTTTAGCTAAAAATGTTTTGTTAGAACTGCTGTATATGTCACCATTCCAAAATATACAGTGAACTATTAGTAGAATATGTGAAATGTACAAATCTTCCACATTAGACTTTATATTCATATGAATTCATAATCTATTCTACTATAAGGAAATTGCACCAATAAACAACATACTGTAGTTGTCTGACAGGCTGCTTGGGTGCAGTGAAGTTCTAGTTAATATTTTCAGTCAGTGCATTAGCTGTGGGAACTGGTGTATGATATAGCATTAATGTAATACTTAATTTTATTAGTCTTGTTATTTTATATTAATCTCTGTCTTAATTAAGTAATTATGTTCACTAAACATGAGTTTAAGTTGGAAATATTTGTGGCAGTCAACGGGAGTTACATTAAGTCATGTATATGATTTGTTAGGAGCATTGTTCCCCTGGTTGGCCACTCTGTGGTGAAGGTTTGGATTTTAGCCCTGCTGTATAAGGTACCCCCAGGTTTTGTAGAGATCTTTTCAAGCTGAAAAAGTCAATATGCATGCCGCAATTTATGATTATTAAAAATCTTTCTGCGGAGTAAAATCATTCCCTTCTTGGTTGGGCAAAGATTTTTTGACACCTCTTTTAAGTATTTACCCAACGTCTCCACCAAGGAAAGGATGAAATGCAAGGCCATTTTTTAAACAGTATAAAGCTGGTTTGAATTCAGTGTTTTCCTTCTTGAGTGGTTATGTTGCCAAGGCTAAAAAAACCTATCCTGCCTTAGTATTTACCCCTAGCTGTGATGAGAACAGATGGACACTTTTCCTAAAGGCATTAGCATAAAGTGAAAACACTGATCGCCTTGTCTAGGATTTGAACTCTCATCAACGATTCCATATCCTACAACAATAATGGCCCAATTGGTTAGGGCTGTAGAATAAACCAACTGCCTCTTTGCAGAGGGATAAGACTCCCCCAATGAATGTCCTAATTATGACACTAAACAATCTGATGATGAAGCTCCAGTGATGCTAGAGCTTTAGGGAATGCAGAATACCCCTTCATTGCAATCATTCCCTGGTTCACTTCAACCTGGAGTGTTAGCACCTGATAGTCCTATCTATAGATCTGATAAAACTGTTTGACATTCAAACTGTGTGCAAACAAATGACTTATGCTAAACTGAATCTCTTGAAATAGAACTGTTTGGCATTTAACTGTTTATAAACAAATGACTGATATTTAATTGAATTGTTAGTGATACATTGCAATACTTTGAACCATTTAACTTTGTTGACTAATGCTAAACTGAATTGTTAGAAATAGAACTGTTTGATCGCTAAACTGTGTGTAAACAAATGTTTAATTGAATTGTTAGTGTTAAATAGCAATACTTGAAAACATTTCACTGTGTGCAAACAAATGGTTGATAATAAACAGAATTATTTGTATTAGATAGTGCAAAAAAAATGAGCTCAACCTCATTTAAAAATGTTATCTACAAAATGTTTTGAAATCATATATTTAAAATATATGTATAAAAAGATTAAATAAATCTACTATGGTTGATATGTTATGAAAACAAGACCAACAACAATGAGCACTGCACTATGTGTACCTTTTATATAACCCTTTGTGCTCCTGGCTCTAGAAGAATGGGTGGTATTAAAAGTGACCCATGATACAGATATCTGAACTTCCAAAGTGGGACGAAATTTAATCCATAATGATTCAAAGTGCAATGGTGGGAGGCAGGTGGAAGATAAATGGAAATTTACTGACCTATTCATTCAAGGGGCAACAGAAATACCTTCAATATTTTAAACTGACACCTGTATGGTACAAGTAAACTTGGGCAATTGGTAATGGTAGCTCCATCAAGCTCATGTCTTATAATTTTTTTTTCTTACCACATAAAATCAATCAGGTTTATGGCTTAGACCAGTGCATATTGTGTGTTGAAACATTTAAGATTGGTGAATCTGTAATTGCTACACTGAGAGCTTTTCATGCTCAGTTCATGTTAGATTGGAATCATGCTGTTTTGGATTGAAAATCAATACTGTTATGAGTTGAAAATTTCAGAACAACAGGTTAATTATTTAAAAGAAAGCCATCTAGGAGAATGAAAGAATGCTATTTGCCAAAAAGTGGCAGAAATACTACCAGACATGATTCTTAGTCTTGTTTTTTTGGTCAACCTTTAAAAGCATGGCTGGTCCAAGCTATAATTATAACTGAACATATCTGTACATAAATAATGAGACGTTTGATAAATGAAGTTACTGTTATATATTGAACTTCGACCCAGCCAAACATGCCATTCCAAAGTGATGCACCAGAAGGAAGTGACACATTCCGATGACAGTTATGAAAAGAAATCGTGTAGGTGGACTTGGCTGAAAAAATGGGACAAGGTAAAAATCTCATGGTACACTCATAGACTGATGCACCGGAATAGTGACCTTTGAACTGCATGACAGTTATTTCTGCTTGATGATGATCAAACATGCCATTCCAAAGATTGAGTGGGCGATTGAACTATTATATAACTCGGTGTAGACAGGAAGTCAGTGAGTTGGAGATCAGATGAGTTAGAAACAAGATGTGGTAGAGAAAGCCCAGGAGAACGAGAACGACACACGACGATATCCGGAGGGGCTGGGGAGGTCAATATGTTGCAGTCTTTGTTCAGTCTCCAACTCCCTCTCACATGCAAACCTTTCAAATAAAGTGAGAGGTATATTTTTCTAAAAGACTGAGTCATCATCTTTATTGTGTCGTCGTGTTCTGCATGAATCTGCATATGAGTATACAACATTACTATTCCCACTTGCCTAAGTTTATTTGCAGTCCATGAGAACAGTTTGAAAAATGTTGGAGGTATTTCTGCTATGCCCTGTATAATCTAAAAATTTGGAGGTGCCCGTGGTGTAATGGTTATCGTCGCAGGATGTGGACACGACAACACGAGTTCAAATCTTGGACGAGCCTGATTACATTTCACAGAGCACTAATACCCTTGGGAAAGGTATGAATCCAAATATTCTCCCTCCAGCTATGGGTAAATAGTAGGGCAGACTAGGTTCTTCATCCTTGGTGAGGCAACTAGTCTAGAAGGAAAACTCTGAATTCAAACCTGTTAAACTCCGCTTAAAAAAATTGACCTTGTGTCATATCCTGCCCGAGCGGAGGGGTTGGTAAATAGGATAATCTAAAAATTGAATCAAATCTATCATATCTCTGAATTAGTTTCAAAGGTCTAATTTTCTTTGTTTTTTTTTTTAAACTTTTCTTCTTAGGATGGAACACACAAGATTCTTACAGAATGTTCCCTACCCCTTACAGGAAAGCGATGTGTTGATATGATTATTACAGAGAAAGGAGTATTTGAAATTAACCCTGATGAAGGCATGGTGCTAACTGAACTTGGAGAGGGTTTTACTGTTGAGGATATTGTTGAAACAACAGGTGCAGTATTTAAGGTATGTTAGTTTCTCCTTATTTTTTTGACTTTCTGCATTTTATTTTTTATTCAACTATTTTTAATGTTTCAATAATCTGTAGTGTTGTTTTATGTCGTAGATTGATGAGATCAATTTTTGACTTTTTGTGTAGCATTTATATTAGTTCTTGAGCTGTTAAGTTGAATCTGGAATAGAAACGATACAAGAAGTGATATAATCGTTACCGTCATAGGAAATAGACACGTTGACTCGAGTTCAAATGCTGAACGAGGTTGATTGCATTTCACATAGCACTAATATCCTTAGGAAAGGTATGAATCCAATTATTCTCCCTCCAGCTATGGGTGAATAGTAGGACAGGCTGTGTTCTTTAGTCTTGGTTGGGCAACCAGTCTAGGAGAAGGAAAACTCTGAATTCAAACCTGTTAAACTCCGCTTGTATCACATCCTGCCCATGCAGAAGGGTTGGTAAATACATACAGGAAGTTCAACCAGTTTTATTGACAGGTGTTGAACTCGAGGTCAATCTGAGACCATGGTTCTCATTGGATAGTTTCAGTCAGGTGACCATAATTGTTCTAGAGTTTGAATAAGTTAGTGTGTTAAGGAGAAACTCTTAATGTGAGAGTTTAAATAATACTCTATCATCCTCTCGCTGATTCACACAGTATACAAACTCGCCTAAAAAATGTCTCACATCCAACTGAATAAATCTATGGAAGATGTATGCTTAAAAAAAACCATCAAGTTTCTATTATGGAGCTTCTCAGAACAGCAATCCCTAATATTCTGGTATTTGTTTCTAATTATTTGTTTTTCTGATCATATTATTCAATATTTCATGTTCTTATAAACTTACATGATATCCCATAAAAAATGTTTGTTTTTTTTCATTTTGCCTTTTTTTTTTCATTTTTCTTTCTACTTTTTTTTGTTCATTCTGCCTTTTTTTTCTTTTTTTACATTTTGCCTTTTTGTTCATTTACTTTTTTTCATCTTTCTTTTTCTTGCTTTTTTGTTCATTTTGCTTTCTTTGCTTTTTTTTTTTTTTACATTTTGCCTTTTTTTTTTCCTTGCCTTTTTTTTTTTATTTGCTTCTTTTCTTTTTTTCTCATTTTGACTTTTTTTTTTCAATTTAACTTATTTTTTTTTACATTTTGCCTTTTTTTTCTTTGGCTTTTTTTTCATTTTGACTTATTTTTTTACATTTTGCCTTTTTTTTCCTTGGCTTTTTTTTTCATTTTTTATTTGCCTTTTTTTTTCATTTTGCTTTTTTTTTTTCTCCAATTTGACTCCTTTTTTTTTTTTTCTTTTTTTTTTTGTGTGGTTAAAATATAAATCATTCATTTTTTTTGTTTTTCTTCTCCTAGGTGTCTCCTGAGCTAAAAGCTATGCAGCAAGTGGAAATATGATTATGCTTCCCAGAAGGAGAATCAACTTTCAGACAATACCTAGATCAGAAATTTTCGGGTTCTGGTGATTAGGATAAAGGCATATCAAAACAAAGAACTCTCTTCTAAGGTGTCATCTTCATGCAATGATTGGCACACTTTTCTAATTCTCTCTCTTATGTACTCACCTGGTTTAGGATCCATACTGTAATACATATGCAAATATTAGTCCATACGTATTAAGGTCATCAATATACCTACATTTTCTGTTACCAGTAAAATAATTTTTTTATTTAAAAGTTTTGATATTTTGTTTGGCGTGTAAACTGGGTTTTGAGTAACCTAAACTAAAATATGTTCACTTTTTTCTCCTTGTTTTTAATCCAGATGTCAATTTGAAGAAAAGGTCCCCAAAGGAAAAATGTTCCCTTGGAAAAAGTCACTTAAAGATAAAATGTCACCTTAGGAAAATTTTTTTTATGTTAACCCACTTATTAAATATGTATTTGTTATATATATTAATTAGACATTGTATATATTAGAATGTACTTGTTTATACCTCTTTCAAATACTTAGTCTTAAGGAAAAGCTACCAGTAAATATGAGTGGAATCCTTTGCTGTTTAGTTTCATGTATTCACTTTAATCAACCAGGAGTGTGCCTCAATTTATTATAATCATGGGCTTTTTGAGGAAAAATCTAACCCTTGATTTCATGAAATTTTATGAAGGCAGAACCTAAATAGTTTTTGAAGAATATATTTAAGTGACACAAAAAGAATTAACAAAAGAGTATTGTGTATGTGAACATTATGTTCTCATTTACAGTGCTAAATAAAAAAAACTCTGGGTAAAGTGAATGGTCATGTTATTTTTTTTGTTTTTTATTATTAACATGCAATATTTACTGGTATACAGGACTTGGATTTCTAAATAATTCTTTACCCTTATCAAATAGGACCCTATTTGCTGTTATTATGACTAGAGGTTTGAAATCAATACTTATGGAGGTCGGAAGGACTGCAGTGAGTGATAGTTCCCTAAATGCCTTTTATAAAGCATGTGTTTTTCATGCTGGAAAATACAGTTTATTGCATAAAGTGTTAAGAATTTATCTAAATTGAAAATGGATTTAATTTTTTTGAGTGCAAAGGGCTTACTGTATTTGACTGTGTATGTATGTAAAAGTCACACCACAATTTGTGCAGCCTTTTTTTTTTTTTATGAATAAACAAAGTTTTAAACTATGAATGTCAGGTGAAAGGTTTTCACCTCATATTCATTGCCCTTGCTATTATCAGTACTTTACTAACCTAAAGCTGACCTTTGACCTCATAAGAATCAGGATAATTTTGTCAGAGATGGTTTTCAGGAAATAAGTGTCTTACAAGCCATCAAATACAGTATTTCCTGTGCGATATTTTCCAACATCAACTGAAATATCTTATTTCACAAATTATTCAGACTAATATTCATGTCTTTGTTGTTAACTGTTTTAGTTTTCATGTGTTAACCTTCTTGTGTCGGTTATTTATTAAGTGTAACTTAGGTTGTCATTTAGACAATGATATGGAGGAGAAATGCACATTCAGACAATTATGTTGACTCGGTCTTAACCTGAGTTGAACTGTGGCACAAGTAAAAAAAATCTCTATCTCAGTTACCAAAGGAATTCTCTGCAATTGGTAATCTTTTTTTTTTTTTTTTTTCTTTTCTAAAATTTTACTTCCCTCCACAACTTTTGATTAAAAAGAATTGACAGGCAAATAACATAATTATTTGTGTAAAGAGACACTATTTTTCAGCTTAAAAGTTAAGATTGCATATTATACATAAAAACTATATGATTAAGGTTTTTCCAACAACATACCTCACTATATTTAGGATTGAACAACCAAAAGTAGCTTATACCTGTTGTCCAAAATAATGCTTTCCACTGTTATTCAGTAACATACACTAGAATGTCTGTTTAGAATTTTGTTTTTCCTTATGTGGCCTTAATTCACTACAAGCTTGTTGCATTTCTACTTGAAGGTGTCTATGTGTTTGTCGTAAATACTGTGTAAATTTTGTGTTTTAAAACATAGTGTAAACTATATAAATTATTTTTTAGCCAGTTCAAAATTGAACAAGTGCTAAGCTTAGGTTAAATTTAACTGCTACAAATTCTAAATCTTATGAGAGAATTTTTGTTTTTTCAGAATTTCATAGACCAAAGTGCATGAGTCCATATTATACAAAAGGAATTATTTTCTTAGAAATTTGTATACTATTAGGACTTATTTTGCAAGTGTCAATAACAATCTCTTTTACTCACTAATTAAAACCAATGAACTGAATGGTGTTGTGGTTATTAAACTGAGCCAACAAACCATTATTTGATTCTCTGTTGCTGACTCATACTTTTAACTTTGTGCCAAAATAAATCAATGATTACTCGGTGATAAAGACATTTGTTTGATACAAAGTTACCTGTACAAGTCAAAATAATCTGTGAAATAATAATGCTGTTGACTTTTTCTCTTTCTGACATTTACTTGATTTTAATAAAAACCACTTGAAATTAAGATGAAAGAAAATATTTGAATTTAGAATGAACAATGCTTCATCTAAACATGAAGATTTACTTTAAATGTCTACTAATGACTTGCCTGAAATTTATTCAACCAGAAATCATTTCAGGTGTCTTTCCAGGGCCTTCAGTTAAGCATCATAATAAACCTATTTTGTGGAATATACAGTATTAAACAAAACAAAAAAAAAACACTGCTGACATTTAAAAAAAAAAAAAAAAAAAGAAAATTTAAAACATTTGATGACAATTGATGTAGTTTATTAGTTAGGAATATCGGACATTGGCATAATGGTTAGTGTTTGCCAATGGCCCAGGAGACCAGGATTCAATCCCAGGTCGAGTCATACCAAAGACTCAAAAAATGGTACTTGATGCTACCTTGCTTAACACTCACCATTGTAAGGTAAGGATCAAGGGTAAAATGGAGCAATATAGGGAAAGGAGTAGTGCCCTCCCTTACATCTTGGTGTAGTAGCTATTGAAAAGGGAGCCTTCAAGTCACCTTTGACTAGTCACCAACTTTACTTTTACTTATAAGTTAGGGACAAGTTATAACCTCTATTTAACATTCAATAGGGTATCTATGTTGTGGTTTTTCTCTGGGGACCGCAACTTTCTTTTTGATGATCATTTCCAGTTTTCTTTGAAAATTTTGGGAAAATATCAATTGATAAATGATGGCTATTCAATTTCTTTGCAAGTCACATTGTGGTAAGAGGAAATCATAGAACATATGCAGCAGCGAAATTGGTTTTAGACTTGACCCCCAACAAGTACATCCCATACACTGATCTGAAACCCAAAATAAATAATTTCCTGGGAGAATAGGCCCCCAGCTTTCTGAAAATTGTGAAAAGAACAAGTAACAATAATGTGATTGCGTAAATCTGCTGTGACCAATACGCAATCTTTTATACTCAAGCAAGAACAGTGACCACAGTGCTCGACATGCCAAACGCCCTGCACAATCAAGCACATTCCCCTTGAGTGTAAAATTTTTATAACACCAGAAAGCACTATTTCCATGCAAATACCATGAAGGACTTATTTGAAAATGTTTACATGGATGATGTTTTGTTGTTCTTGAAAGAGACCGGGTTGTACCAGAAAATATAGACTTGGTTACAATCCTGAAATCACAACAAACTAATCAACTGAAAGCAAATTATTGCTGAATAGAAATACTATTATGTTTGTGTTAGTAGAAATAGTAGTGAGAAATAATAACAAAAAAAACTATCATCACTAAATAAACTAATGTCATATATAAATACTTGAAAATATTTACTCATATGCGAGTAAATGAGTTGTTTGGTTTTAGTGTGGTATCATAAACAGGCTTTGGCATTAAATAACCTATAGAGGTTGATATGCCATTAAACCCAACCAACCAACCAATCAATTTCTTTGCAATATCACAAAATAACAGTGCACAATTATAGTATTGTACAGTTTGACTTTTTTCAAACTTTGACAACTGTTTTATTAATGGCTTGTCAGCAATGAAGAAAGTTCTAATCATTAATTAGGAAATCAAATCCAGCAAAAGAAAATTTGTAACTAATTTCCAATTAACTGGTACTTCTGAGAATTTTTCTTCTTTAGAAAATTATATCTGCTACAACTAAGGTTACTTTGACAACAATAGTCAAGGAAAATAATCACTTCCTATGTGAATCTAAGTCAATCAAGTTTTATTAGAATTTGTAACAATAATGAAGAATGGTTCAATTTTTTTTTTTTTTTTTTGTCCAATTCTGTATTGAAAGAACAGGGATTTGTAATGGTAAAACATTTTAGGTAAGATACATTGATGGAGTCTAAGAAAATGAAATGTTTGCTTGTTGTGCATCTTGGGGCTTCTGACCCTTCAGTCCTGCCCAAATTGCTGACATCTCAGTGACATAACTTGATATTAACACAAGTCTTTCCTTCTTTATTTACTTAACTGGTTGGCTTGGTTCCTCTATACATGCCTGTAGGAACTATAAAATAAAGATTATATGTACCCATGTAGTTTAATGCTATTTGTTTAAACAGTAAATAGATCATTATTATACACAGCTGGAAGAAAAAACATGTTGAAGGATTTATATTGACATCTTTTGGCTAAAATGTAAGAATCCAAGTAGTTTTCTTGATTTCAGCAGTATTTACAACAAATGAAAGTCACCCCCAGCAAATTTGTATACTAATTTTTTTTTTTTTTTTTTTTTTTTAAATCATAGTACCTTCTTAAACAACTTATTAATGTTATATTTCTTCTTCCTATCAGCTGTACATTTTTCTTCAGTTTTTTTTTTTTTTTTTTTTTTTATAAATGAAAATGAATTGTATGTCTTTAGTTTACATCTGTCTGATTCATCTCATGGCCACCACAGTTTATGCACTTATCCCATCCTCTTGTTTATCGATTAATTTACCAAAACAAAAGCAAGTTAATGATTTGTGGCTATTAGTTAACAAGATCAAGCTTCTGTAAATCAAGCCATAGTGCGTGGATATAAACCATATGGTGTGAATTGGCTGTTGGGCAATCTTAACCCTTTCACTGGCGGATGAATTTTTTTATCCTTGTAAAGTGGGTAACTTATTTTCAGAAAATTTGTAAAGTAGAAACTATGTTCAAACAAGTCAATTAATCATATATAAAAAAAAACATAATTTGATCAATTGGTTTCCTTGATTTAATTGCATATCAACCTTTGTGGGCTATTTAATGCCAAAGCCAGCCTTGTAGAACTGCAGTGATACTATTCAACACCTAGCTGGGTCAGCAATTGTGGTTCATAGTACATTAATATGAAAACAATAAAGCACTCATTTTTAATTAGGATATTTTACAAAACTTACTTTACACAATTCTACACCACAATGGGGCTGCCTGAATTTTTTTTTTTTTTATACATTAATATTGAAATGGTTAATGAGCAACCAATAAGTGCTGAACTTTGAGCTTCTACAAAATGACAAAAATGTCTCTCTGCCTGTGTACTGTTGGTGACAGAAATGTTGGTCCACCTGCAAAAGGTTTAAGCGACCTCTGAAACCTTTTGTCATCAGTTGGCTGTTATGACTCACATTGAAGTAGGAAGATTTTTTTGAGGGTGGGGTTTGGGGGTGTGAGTATGAGGTTATGACCTGTTCTAAAAATCGAACAATGCATTGGTTTAAAATTTTGTGTGAAATTGAACAAAATAGCTTCCAAACTTTTTTGTATGCTGGTTGAGAAGAAAACATGTTATTTGGATATGTTGAAATGGCACAAGAAATTTTCTAAAGTTCGTCAAGTCAAAGAATAATGAACTTTTATGTTCAGATTTTTGTATAAACTTTGCCTAATTTTTTCTTTAGTAAACTTTCTGATGCTAAGTCCTCATTCCTAAAAGATGTTTTTTTTCTTATATAATCGACTCATTGGTCTAGTGGGTAGAGTGTTCTCCAGTGGCCTGGGATACCCAGGTCCAGTCCCTTGTCAAGTCATACCAAAGACTTAAAAGAAATGGTACTTGATGCCTCCTTGCTTAACACTCAGCCTTATAAGGTATGGATCCAGGGCAAAGTGGAGCAATCCATGGAAAGTAGTACCTTCCCCTACACCTCAGTGTAATAGCAATTGAAAAGGGAGCCTTCAGGTCGCCCACTTTACTCTTATATACATAGAAGAAAAATAGAACTAACACCTGCGGAGGCAAAAATTTATCACAGTATTAAAAAAGAACAACAACCCTATCAAAACAGTTGCCACTATATAAATCAAAGGTTTCACCACCAGAAATCATTAAACAATCCCTGATGATAGTGATAAGAAACTTGAAACACATGTAGGAGCAAAATTAATGAATTAAAAGTAAATCACTTTGTGGACTTATTCATTTTAAAATATCTACTTTTGTTTCTTTTTAGACCAAGAAAAAAGGAAAAAAATTCATATATATATATAGATAGATAGTAGTTGATTGAACAAATAATTTGAAAATGCTTTATCGTAAATCAAAGTACTTTATACTGGCCAGTAGAGCAGGATAAAACCTAAAGTAAATGAATGTTTATTCACCTTTCTGTGGTTGCCTCATTACTGCTATTTCTATGTTTTGTTTGTTTCTTTAATAAATACAATCCTTAGATGAGATTTGCAAATACAAACGATAAAGACAGTAAATGAATGATAAATAAATTTATTTGGATTCTTTGTCCTTTTTATTCACAACTCTCACCTAAGGATTGCTTTTGGTATACATGGAATTGGCAGTAATGAAACTGTCACAAAGGGGTGAGTAAACATTTTTAAATAAATATATATATATATATATATATATGATTCTTGCCAGTTTTTGATAGGGGTGGGTAAACATTTTTTTAAATATATAAATAACCGGCTCATTGGCCTAGTGGGTAGAGTGTTCGCCAATGGTCCAGGAGACCTGGGTTCAATCCCAGGTCGTGACATACCAAAGACTTTAAAAATGGTACTTGATACCTCCTTGCTTAACACTCAGCAATATAAGGTATGTATCAAGGGTAAAGTAGAGCAATTCAGGGAAAGGAGTAACACCCTCCCCTACACCTTGGTGTAGTAGCTATTAAAAAGGGAGCCTTCTGGTCGCCTTTGACTATGGTTGCCAACTTTACTACTTTTACTTAAATATATAAATATATATGAGATTCTTGCCAGTTTTTAACGTTTTTGAAAGTGGTGAGTAAACATTTTAAATATATATATATATATATATATATATATATATATAAAGATTCTTGCCAGTTTTTGGCATTTTTGATATCTTGTTAAACTTCACAAACTTTGCCTCTCAAAAACATGCATAATGTGCATTCATCTTTGTAAACTCAACATACAAAAAGTTTCACGAGTCATGTTGTTCAGTTTAGCTAAAGATTTAAACCTGACCTACTGTTCGATATTTTAACTTACCATTTTCTCAACATTCGAGAGATATGTAATTTACTTATCTAACCTGTGCTTAACAGCAAACTGAAGGCACGAAGAGAGGAAAATTGTCACAGCATATTTTACACTTTCCCAATAATGTATACCATGTGATTTGTAAGTACATGTTGTGGTTCAACTTTGTAAGCCAAGACTCGTTATTCAACAGCCACACTTCTTTTAACATTACTCATCCTCAAATCACATAAATAACTAATTCTCTTGATGTGATAATACAATTCAGCCCTGTATTTTCCCTTGACATCTGGTGTGGAACTTCTTTTGGGGGTTAAATAAGTGGAAAGAAAACTGATAGAAAACTTCAAGAACAAAAATATCACCAATAAACATGGATGATTATTCCTTTTACTACTTGAACAATAATTATTTTATTTCAACTCTATCAAATCAGAATTTGAAATTCATAATCAAAAATAAATAAATAAAGCCAAGACTTGAAATTTTTGTTTTTCTGCAATTGAATATTAACAAAAAAAAAAAATTTATAAAAAGGAAGTGACATTTTTATTATTTTGCTGGCCTCAATCTTTCTCTCTAATGTGGGTTGGTGAAGCTTTTGGCAGCTCTTACCTTATATATATATATATATATATATATATATATATATATATATAAAATTAAATGCAGTAAACTCTTTCTTATATTTGTTTTTATATTCTTTTGAGACTAGTTTCAAAGATTTGTTTGTAACAAAAGTATGCAAGGATTTCCATACTGTATTTTCAAAATAAAAATTATTTAAGCCTTAAACCCTTTCACAGGCAGTTAATTTCTAAGCTTTGTAGAAGAGGCAAGAAAATTTGCAAAATCAAGGCTATGTTCAAACGAGTCAATTAATCATATATTAACAAAATAAAAAAAATACAATTTGATCAGCAATTGTCATATCATAATAACGGGAAAAATAATACGCCACTTACTTTCTATTATATTTCGCAAAACAAAATTTACACAATCCTACACCACAATGTAACCTTCTAGCAATGTTTCTGTAAATGTTGAATTGGTCAGTGAACATCCAATAAGAAAATGCCTTGCATTGAACCACTGCTAAATAACAAAAATGTTGCTTTTCCTGTACAAGGGTTAATTCTACCCAAAGTAATACTGATATCTTAAAGAAATTCAAAAGAATTCAATCTTATTAATTAATGATAATCCTGGAATAATTAGTTTTACACCATATAAAATCTACCCATTATAATGATAGATTAATATAACGGTATCAAATCTCTAAAGTCTATTGTGTTGGCACATATATTACCTCGGTGTAGTAGCTATTGAAAAGGTAGCCTTTGGGTTGCCCTCGACTACAGTCGCCAACTTTACTTATATGTAAAATTTATACAAGTATTTTAAAATAGGAAGTTACTTTTCAACCTCTGTGTGTATGTGTATATATATATATATATATATATATATATATATGCACATACATCAAAAGAACTATATATCTTTGAAAACATTGAAAGATAAATGTGTCAACAGAATTTTGTGCCTATATATGTGTGTGTTTGTGTGTGTGTGTGTGTATATATATATATATATATATATACACACAGACAAAATTACGTTGATTTATTTATCTTTCATCAATATATATGTTTTCGAAAATATATAGTTCTTTTGATATATATATATATATATATGCACATAGTGATTGAAAAGTTATTCTCTTTTTTAAAATACTTGTAAAAATCATAGTTAAGAAATAAATTATAAACAATTTGAAATAGGGATTTACTTTTTAATCACCCTTTATTTTTATAGAAGAAGTTCAGCTGAAAGTTTTTGCATCCAAAAATGTGCTAGGTGCTAATATAACAGGTTCGGTATAAAACTTAGAATATTCAAATTAAAAACTCTTAACATTTTTTAAAATTTTTTGTGCATGCAATCATCAGATGGAAATATGAAGTGTAGACATATTAATACATTTCTCCTGCATCATTTACCACCTGACTTATTCTATATCTTATTTTCTTCTATTTGAACTGCGCTAATTATATATATATATATATATATATATAATTCTTTTATTTGTTTATTATGAGTGTCACATGATCTAACATCTACCACCTGATAAATAACTCCCAGCATAAGCACCACCAATTAGTCGCTTTTTCTCATATTTTCATCAGCTGATTATGTACGCTATATGAAATATCAAGTAATGGAATTTATTATTCATACATATGTGCCAGCTGATTAAAAAGTAATTTTCTATTTTGAAATATTTATAATTTTTCAAGAAATAAATTATAACTAAGAAATGAATTGTAGGAATTCTAAGAGTTACTTTTCTATCACCCTGTATGTATAAATGCCTCTGTTTTCTCCAGTATTTCTCCCTCTGTTTCTGCTTTTATGCCTCCTCCCCATCGTTATTCTGCAATATTAGATAACCATAGCACAGTCTGTGATCTTATTAAAAATAAGTGAATAGTACATAAAATAAAAACTAAATTGAATTCCTTGTGAGTTTGATTCTGGCCTCGTCTTTTGGGATTCTGTCTCATATTTTTTTACTTGTTAAACCGCAATAATAGGAAAAAATAAAAGGAACTTTTGCCATAATCACTTGTTATTTATTTATCAATTTAGTTTTTCTTTACAAATTTTTCTGAGTTTTTTTCTTTTTCGTGTCATGTTTGAAATCTTCAGAGATTAACACTTTGCAGATACCCTGTTCAAATCTGATTAAATATAACAGCCTGCATTTTCCATTAGCATGCTTGAAAATAGGACCCCACTGTTGTCAGGGGTTAGAATACACTGATTATATCCACTGCACAGGTGTAAGAACCCCTCTCCGACAAAAACAAAAAAAAACTGCATCTGATGATGACGCTCCTGTTTGAAAGTTCTATGAAGATCTTCATTGCCATTACTCCCAGGTCCATTTCAACCTAGAGTGGTCGTACCTGTTTGGTTTTCATCTCTCTGTCAAATAGATCTGTTTAAAAATTGTTCATGTCCAATTGGACTGTGTGCAAAAAAAAAAATTCTTTAGAATTAACAGCACAAAAAATATAATTAGAAGTTTAAAAATTTCATCATATGTGTGAAAACATGCGATACACTGTTCTCATTAACCACCAACCAGGGCTGATGAAAACAGTTCTCGTGGCTAAGGTGGTACATGCATCCCTGGCACCACCAGCAGCATTTACCACCAGACAGGGTACAATTAAAGCAATTCCGTAACCTCTTGGCTTAAAATAACCTGAGACAAGTTGACATGCCATTAAAATCAATTCATCAAACAACAAACCAAAAATAGTATTATTGATTATTTTTTAATTCATCTGTCTCGAATTTTTCTTTTGCAAATGCCTGAGTCTTTTGAATCACTCTGAATCTCTGGCTGTCAATTTGGGAATCTATTTTACTCTGTGAATTGAATTACCATGACCAGAAAATCCGGCGAACACCTACGCACGACATACGGAAACACTGGACAGCTGTTTCGACCTTATTAGGTTTCATCAGCAGTGTATACCATGATCTCTACCACTGGAGATCGAACCAGCGACCACAGATTGCAGTGCTGAAACTCTACGACTAAGCCACCAGTTCATATCGCACACAAGTGACACCAAATTAATTATCTTATTCGCCGGATTTTCTTGTCATAGTAATTCAATTCACAATATCATTCCTCTTCTTTAAAAAAAAATGTAGATCTATTTTACACTATTTGAGAGTTGGCTGAAAAATTCATTGGGTGAATGAGACATTCTTGTGGAATATGATCAAATAAGTTTTATTTTTTTATATAGTTCTTCTTGCAGTCTACACACGTCTTCCATTGGTGTTGAAGTGCTTGGATTCCATCGATAAAAAATGTCATCAACAGCTGATGTGACTTCAATATTTGAACCTTTTAGCCCACACTCATTGGTCTCCTGTAATATTCATAGAGCTTTTTTTCTGACATTGTGGCTGTGCCTGAAGATATCTCTATAAATATTACATTTAATATGCAATGAGAACAGCCATAATTTTTTTAATGCGTTATTGGAATATTTAATTTCCTCATCAAGAAACTCTCTGAGAAAGCTATCTTCACAGATTGGATTATCTATCACTACTATTTTCATGACTATAAATAAATTCAAAATAACTGTGTCCTAAGTATGATGTTAAACTGCATCAAAAGGGAGTACCCATGGTGTAATGGTTATTGTCGTAGGAAATGAACACGGCGACACGAGTTCAAATCCTGGACGAGACTGATTGCATTTCACATAGCACTAATACCCTTGGGAAAGGTATGAATCCAATTATTCTCCCTCCAGCTATAAGTAAATAGTAGGGCAAACTAGGTTCTTCAGCCTTGGTGAGGCAACTAGTCTAGAAGGAAAACTCTGAATTCAAACCTGTTAAACTCCGCTTAAAAATTGACCTTGTGTCATATCCTGCCCAAGCAGAGGGGTTGGGTAAATATGATAAATAAATTCAAAATAGCTTAAAGATGATGATATGGTGAAGGAACTGAAGCTGATATTACATACTGATCTCCACTGGGAAGCACTGATCACTCTGTTGGCAGGTTATAATATAGACTAGCAGCACCCCTCTGCAAAGGAATAAGACCTCATCTTCAACCAAAGTGGTGTCCTAAGTATGATGCTAAACTGCATCAAAAGGGAGTACCCATGGTGTCGTGGCTAACGTCTTAGATAGCGACATCATGGTATGCAAATTCAAACTCTCGTCACGTGATTACATTCACTTTCAGACTAATACCCAAGAAAAAGGCATGAATCCCCCTATCACCCCAGCTATGCATTAAATCGTATCACAGAATTCTTCTACAAGGATGCCTTTGGTAGTAAATAACCCATGAAGGTTGATATACCATTAAACAAAGAAACCAAACCAAACTTAAACTGGTGTTAGTGAAGTTGTGTGGAATACTCCTTTATTGCCATTACTCCCAAGTCCACTTTCACCCAGAATGTTAATATCTGTAAGGGTCCATCTATGAGTCAAATTCATCAGTTTGAAAATTATTCATATTGGATAAAAATACTTGAAACTATAAAACTGAGTTCAAACAAATGATTACTGACAATTTGTTAAAACTACAATTTAAAAAATGATTTCATCAAGACATTGATTACAAACATTTACATTGTAATATTTACAGAATTTTTACTGGCACTATCACTGCTGGTAATGAGAAGGGCTTTTACTTTGGTTTTTTTGTTTAATGGCATATCAACCTTCATGGATTATTTAATGCCAAATCCATCCTTCTTGAAGAACAGCAGTGATGATATTCAGCCCATAGCTGGGTGGATATGAGAGTTCATACCTTTCCCAAGGGTATTTATCTGAAATTGAACATAACTCACTTGCTACGATTCCACAGTCCAGTGTTGTTACCATTGCACCATAAAGACATCCCCAAACTTTTAATTATCCTTTTTTTTTTTTAATCCTTGTCAATCATTCAACTTATTCTGGTTTTAAATTATACTAATGTACGTATTTACCAACCCCTCCACACCAGCAGGATGTGACACAAGGTCAGTTTTTAAGCAGAGTTAAATTCAGAGTTTTCCTTCTAGACTGTGTAATATTACGGACGGGCACCGTCATTAAATTGCAGCGCTCTCAAGGTTAAAGAACATTCAAACACATCAGTTCTCATCAGTCATTGGGTACAATGGTCTGACGATCAAAAATGTCACGAACCTCGCTCGTGCGGGCAGAGTGACCTGTAGAGTTCAAGCGTGATTTTAATATAATCACACATGAACTTTCACATGTTGCACTACTGTTCCACTGGTGATCATCGAACCTTCAAATTGATCCATCAAATCGCTATGTAAGAAAATCAAGTAGCAAGATTTTGGCTGTTCAAGATAGGTTTTCTATCAGGTTTCAACAGAGGCGCACGCCGTCTTACCCATGTCATAACCCAGACTGTCATAGCAATCCGACTGATATGATAAGTATCAACAGGCCGACGATAACAACGCCGCCGTCATCGCCAAGAAGAGGAAGGTGAACCTTTTCTACGTACGCTAGCTGAAGTGCACAGAGGGAAGGAGTGATACAGAAAGAAGACGTTTCATAGCGACAGAAAAAAAAGCGAAGGCAAGGAAGAACGCTATTGAACAAACTTTTTAACAACAGTCCACTGTAATCCACTAGAATAAAAGCGACTATTATTTTCTTCTTTGAGATTCAAGTTTTGGGTATTTCTTTTTTGTGAATTCATGATCTGGGACCAGAGTATGGTCTTTTTATGGTTTTGAGATTCTTCAAAGAATTGCAGAGGGCGTTATTGTGTCTGGGAGGATGAAAGATGCATCCATATTGTACTGTGATGCACGCATGTTAGGATAGCCAACCGCGCAAAGGATATTATATGATAATTAGCCTGGGCAAGGGTTACATAGTGAAAAGGTCGCCTTCTAATTTCTTTTATTTTTTGTATTTTTGCTGTTGTTGTCCTTGAGCATTATTTGTAAAATGTGTATGTGAGGGGGGTGGAGAAAGACGTGAAGAAAAATTCCACATGTGGAATTTTGAAAAATAAGAATGGGATGATTGTAACATATTGACCCTCGACTGAGCCGTCAGTCAAGAGATGCACCTGTGTAAATAAGCGAAAGATCAGTGGAAGCAGATGACGTGAGACAATTATATAACCTGGTGCCCGAGGCGGTTCGTGCCAGTTGGAGTCAGTTGGGGACAAGATGCCGAAATGAGAGCCAGCGGCAGACAGAAGGCTTTGGGCCCTCAGTGACCCACGGTTGAGCAACCCCAGCCAAGATGAGAAAGAAGTTCTGCTATGGTCAGAAGAACTTGGGTCAATATGTAGCAGTCTGTCCCCGTCTCCAATTCACCTCTCACACACAACCAACATCAACCCTTTCGAGAATAAAGTGTGAGAGATATATTTTTATTAAGAAGCTTGTTCGTTCGTTCATTGAAGTTTGTCATTATGTTTGATTATGTTCCGCATATATTTGTATATGTATATGTATACGTGCTGTTGTATTATCATTATACAACAACTGGTTGCCACACCAAGGCTAAAGATCCCAGTCTGCCAAATTATTTACCCATTGCTGGAAGAAAAATAATTGAATTCATACCTTTCCCAAGGGTATTTGTGCTATATAAAATTCAATCAGCCTCATGCAGGATTTGAACTTGTGTCAGCGTGTCCATTTCCTATGACATTAACCATTACACCATTACTCTTGTGTGGAGCTGTGACCGATTTAAATCACCTCATTAGAGAGGGACTACAAATATCCTTATTTTGCAGTAGATTAAGTAACACAGTTTCAAATTTTTCATCAATTTAACAATATATAAAGCATGTTTTTTAAAATGCATGATTGGCTCGAAAAAAGAAAGAATCCTTTGTCAGTGAATGACTATCAAGGATCGTCATTGGTGGAGTGGCTGGGTGGCACCGTTATTTTTTAGTCAACTGTCCACGTCTAAATTTACACAATGAAGATTTTAATAAAGAAAAAGCCTTATCTAATTTTAACTTGAAGTTTTCTTACATAATGTCACCAATCTAAGAATTGAATAGGCTCGTCAATATATGACTTCAGTAATCTGCAATGTATCATGGAAGTTATTGTTTCCAAAGTTTAAATTAATCTGAAACACAAGTTTCAAGTTTCTTATCGTACTAGTTGTTACAAAATAGTTTGTTTGGTTCATTGAGTAAATATAAAATAGTTTTATTTGTGGTTTTTCTTATCTTTTTAAATGAAACATTGTCAACCCGATGTTGACCATTTTCTTTCATCTTAATTCTACTTTTTATTAATTTCTTTTAATTCAACTCACTTGGACACTCAATCTATGACAAGAAAAGAGTGAAAACTGGAAATAATAAATGATAAGCTTGCTCTGGGATTCGAACTCACATCCCCTTAGCTTTGATAAATGCATTAGTGATTCAAAACAACTAAGTTATAAACTATAATGAGGTGTTAGGTGTACAAAAACATTTAAAACTCATCCTTTACTTTATTCTCAAAATTCAAGAGAGAATTATTATTAATAAGGATAATAATAAGGGAATGCTGTAAACTAGAACAAGTACAAGAGAAGACATGACTGAGTAAGGAAGGCAACACACTGGGAACTGTGCAAGTGATTTTAGTTTGATCATAGAAACTAATGATATATACAGAGACCAGAATATCTGCTGAAAAATGAAACAAATAAGGCCTTAGATGGCTTACAGTACCTGCTATTACTTAGTTGTCACCCATCTAAGTATTGAACAAGTACATCATCACTTAACTTTAGTGATCTGACAGAAACTAGTACTTGGATTGTGACTTAATCATAAGTCCTGAATCTACCTATATTTCTACCTAATTTCTTTCATCTAATTTTTAGCTGCTTCTTTTATTACAACTCAAATTGTCAGTCAATGACTATGAGGAAACAGTGCAGATCAGAAATCAAAAAGGATAATGAATCCATGGTGAGATTTGAACTCACATCCCCTTTGTTTCAAGATAGTACACATTTTTTATTTCACTACTATATTCACTTGCTTTTGCACCTGGCAAATAACAAATCATAAAACTTTGTTACCATCCACATTGAAGCAGCAGCCAAATGCAAACCAACTAAGCCAAGAATTAAATATAGAGTACCCCGGGAGTAAATGGCAGTTAGGGAAAAACGAGATAATAGAGAAAAGAAACCCAACAAATGCCAATACAGAGAAACTTAAGAAAGATCCGAAAGAAGTAAAACATACTAAAAAGAACAATTAAAATGCACTCAAGGCCAAAATCAATAAAATCAAACATTCAGTAGAAGATTGACAATCCTGATTAACAATCCAAACAGTAAATGAAATAAGGGGAAGGAACAGCATAAAACTAAAAACTGCCTGCCAAGAGGAAAAACTGCAAAAGTGGAAAGTACATTTCTAGAATCTGCTTGAAAACCCTTCTGAAATCATTGATAATCCTAAAGAAAAAAATTATTAATTGCCAGCAAGATATTAAACTTGGACAAGTTATAGAAGAAGAACTTGACACTGTGATTAAAAAAATCAAAAGCAGAAAAGCCGCAGGCCTCGATGAATTATCTCATAAAGTATAAAAAAAACAAGAAAATTTGACAACATACTTCGTTGATTATGCAATGTTATGTATAAACAAAACACTACAGAGAAATGAACTAAAGGCTGAATCCTCCCCTTCCCCAAAGGAAGGTGGCCTTGGAATCACTAAGAACTATGGAGGCATAATTCTTACTGCTACATCTGCTAAGATTTATACAACCCTACTTCTCAAACATATCTGACCTGAATTCTAGAAATCCATAGGAAAATCAGAATGGCTTTTGTCTAAATCAATCCACATCTTCATAGATCCTGGCAATCTATTCAAAAAATCTTGAGACAACACTGCTGTTCGTTAATGTCTCCAAGGCATTTGATTCCATAGACAGTGGAAAGATGGAGCAAATACTACAAACATATAGTCTCCCAAAAGAAACAGTTACTGCTATAATGATACCATACAGAAACACAAAAGCAATGGTTCCCTCGTCCGATGATAGCATAGACTTTGACATTGTCACTGAACTTTTACAAGGAGGTACATTAGCACCCTATCTGTTTATAATCTACCTAGACTAGATACTTCAAACATCGATTGATCTAATAAAAGAGAATGGTTTTATATTAAAAAAGAGTGACATTCTCTCATGGACTCCTACATATGGAGGCACCAATGTTGGCCGACCAGTAAAAGCTTGCATACATCAGCTCTGCGCGGACACCGGATGCAGTCTAGAGGATCTACCTGGAGCATTGGATGATAGGAATGAATAGTAAAAGAGTATCAGCGAACTCTGGTGCTATCAGCATAGCTTAATAGCAATGATTGTACTTTTGTAGTATAATGTATTTTTCTCTTAAGAAATTCTCATTATCAAAAGAAAATAATTCTCTTGAAAACTGCAAAAACCATAGAAAGCCATTCTTAAGCGGGAAGGATAGAATTTGAAGTTGTTGTTTATTGAAATTTGTTTAAATATAGCTCACAGGTCTCAAGTTGTTTACTCTATTAGCTGTGATTAAGTGGTCACCCATCTAAGTACTGATCAGGTTTATTGCTTCTTAACTTCACAAATCTGAAATATAAAGTGAAAATTGTTATTAACTAACCTTCGCTCCGTTTGATGGTTTGGTTGTTTATTTAGTTTAACGGAATATCAACTGCTGTGGGCTTTTTAATGCCAAATCTCCCCCGTGACAGTTCTTTGACAAAGTCCAAGTATTTGTTTATCTTTTGTTGTTTTTTTTTTAAATTCTCCTAACCCTAACCTTAAACCTATGGTGCGTCGGAGACATGGAGCAAGAGAAATCTGAGAATTGTTTTAAAAGTAGAAAAATCAAAGAACGGTTTAGAATAAAATAAAGTAAAATAACACGTAGCAAAATAAATTAGTGAAGGATCGACAAAATCTACTAGGTGAGAAGTTTTTTTTTCTTGCTAATCAATTCTTGGTCTGGTCTTCGAGCCGGAATAATGTTGTCCTTTTGTATCTCAAAATCCCAGATTATAATTACCATTATTATTAGTTTCTTGAAATTCTATAATAGTTATATACTCATCTACAACATCACAGCGACACAATAACTAAGACAGACGCAATGATAATGACAGACGCAGGAATAAACGACGCATGAAAGACTTCTTTATAATATGTTACCTCTCACTTTATTTGTAAGGTTTCGAAAGGGTTGTTCAAGGATTGCATGTGAGAGGGAGCTGGAGACCGAACATAAACTGTAATATCTTGACCCCACTGTTATGACCGTCACGTTGTGTCTTTCTTGTTCTCCTGATGCTGGGGTCCACTCCATCGGGGTTTCCGAGAGCCCCCTCGGTCGGGTGTGGCTTTCCCTACCACATCTGGTCTCTAGCTGTCTGGAATTCTACTGGCAACTGCTTCTTGGACTCGAACTCAACTGAGTTAAATAATAATTCAACGCCCACACGATCGCCCACTGGATCTTTGAAATCGAATGTTTAATCGTCATCAAGCGGAAATAACTGCCATGCAGTTCACAGGTCACTCTCTTCCGGTGCATCCCTGTAGTGGCACCGTGGAACCTTCACCTTGTCCCATGTGATCTCTTTCGATTACTGGCCATTGGAATGTGTCACTTCCTTCCGATGCATCACCTTGGAATAGCATTTTTGGGCCGGGTCGAAGGTCAAAACATAACATAATTGCTAGCAAGCAAAGACTGAATTCGGCATAAAATGACCCATCAAAGGTTGGTATGCCGTAAAAACAATCCAACCAACCTAATGAGTGCGTAGATAACTTATTTAGTAAAATTAATTTTAAAATGTTTCCATTATTTTTCACGACTATTTTCTTTCGTCTCATTTTTTAAAAGATTTACCGCGAAATCTTTGGCAAAATATCTGGCGTTAGTACAGGCATCAGGGAAAGTGAATTCATGCCTTTTCTTAAGAAATTGGAGTCATATGAACACAAGTGGCGGTAGACGTAAACGATAAGCCGACAATATCATATCACACAGAATGCAAGCATATAGAACATTATCTATTTTCAAATTGTTCGACATGATTAAGACAATGATTTTCAAACTGGGAGAGGGGGCTGATCCCAGAATTCCAAGCACCATTAACTATGAACACACATCTCTTTTTTAGCCCCTCTGTCGACAGGGCTTAGAATACGCTGAATGTATCCCCTCTACAGAGGGGTAAGATTCCCTCTTCCTGAAAATGGGGTGTCCTGAGTATGATACTAAACTGCATTTAACGTTTTGGCACCAGTTCTGGACTTCTAGGGATAATGATTTACTCCTTTGCCAATATTTTTGGGTCTACTATGACCCGGAGAGGTAGTACCTGTTAAGGTCTCATCTATGGGTCAAATTCGTCTGTTTACCAATTATTTCTATTATATAACACTTGCTATCATATTGCTGTCAGAAAACAAACACTTAAGAAACAATTATGCAAGAAACGTGGGGGTAATAAAAATAAATAAAAAAGACAATCACAGAAAAAAAATAAGATGAATAAATGCAAAAGTAACAGTTTCCCAGGAGGTCTCTGACAGGAAGTGAAGTCGGCGCATACCTAAAAAGAGGGGGTTCATGGCACCAAAGAGAAACTCTCCTTTAGTTACCTCGAGACACCTAGCCCAAACGGACCTTGTTCTCTCTACTGCAATAACGGGGCGCACGTGCCTGCTGAGTCCCAAACTAAAAAACGCATTTTGTCTTTCTTACTCGTAGCAGTCTCTGTTAAACATACCTACTGAGCACGGATACACATGACTAACCCTTAAATTATAATTTTCAAAAGATAATCCCCTTATGCTCTTCAAACGCCTTGTCTGCAGGAGCCGACTATTTCTACTGGTCCAGGAAAATATTCAACATCACAGAATAGTCGTAAACCTCGAAAATAAAAATTGAGTCTTAAGGAATCCTTGTCTTTTTCCTTCCGTTCTTAATGCCATTACAGCTTCGACAGACAAAAAAGAAGGCAAGAAGTGAGTTGGGCAAGAAGACAAGATTCTCAGACATAAATTTCAGAATCTACAAACTATACCAACAATTAACCAAAACCATGATCAAACCTTTTTATGTTCTATAAATGTAAATACAAATGTACAATGTATGAAATTCCCTTAGAACTAGTCATTTAATTAATTGTCATGTCATTAAAATCAATTAATCGATCAATCATAAAATTATGAAAGTAAAAGAAATACTTTAATTTTAAAAATAATAAATTAAAAAAAGTTTTTATATAGAATTTCAAATTGACAAAATTTAGGACATTAAGAAGTGTAGTGACATTAAAATTATAAATTATATATATATATATATATATATATAATTAAATAACATGACCCTATGAAAATACGTAATTTTATTGGAGGCTCGATGGATAATCTTAGGAATACATGCGGGTCTTCCATTGTAGAACACCTAATAGATAATCGTGACTGTGCTGAGATGTTAAGTGAAGACTTTTTCTTGATTGTGTGTAAGTCGCTTTCTTCATTTCATTTGAAAATATTGGAGATTATCCATATTTTGTCCGGCAGACCGTCTCTTTGTAAACAGAGGGAATGTCTGCTAGGACTTAATATTATTTCATCATGAATTTTTCCGTTTTTATTCGTGTACCCATTATTTCCTTGATTTAGCTCGGTTGAGCGAGGACAAAACCGGTCAGTTAGCTTTTTACTTTTTTTTGTTCTACCAAAAGCCTAAGTAATAAACTTGAAGCATAAGACAACGTGTTTTTTCTACGTATTGTAGTTTTTCTTGTTCAAGGCATCGGTTTGGAATCGAGTAGAAGTATTTTTCAAAAACTTATTTATTTTTTCAGGCGAGAATATTTGTCAAGACACCAGGTGTAATCTTGAATTAGATAGGTCAGAGTCCATGTTTTTGGTGTCGCTTTTTATGTCAACCGAATATGTTTGGGCTTTGGAAACCATAGCCCTGAATAAAAATCCAAAGCGTTAGAAATGGAATTTAACAACGACTTCAAACGATAGAAAATTTAGTTATTTTGGCATTGGAACAGTTTGATATGATGTCGAATGATTAGGCATCAATTCAACTCGATTTCGGCATTTGAACAGTTTGATATGTGGTCGGAGGATTAGGCATCAATTCAACTCAATTTGGGGAATACGAAGAGAGGGCAGAGGAAAAGTCAAGTAGAAGGAAAACAAGGGGCTGGTCGTCCGATTTACACACACGCAGTTGTACACCCAATACACGACTAGTGAAGGCATGGTCAGCTATCGATAAGTTATCGTTCATATGGAAGTCAGACCTATCCGATGAAATAAAACGCAATTTTTTCCAAGCAGCAGTCGTGTCCATACTGTTATATGGATGCACCACATAGACACTGACAAATTGTATAGAGAAAAAGCTTGACGGCAATTGCGTGAGAATACTACGAGCTATATTGAACAATTCCTGGAAGCAACATCCCAGAAAACAGCAGCTGTATCGCCACCTACCTCCCATCACTAAAACCATTTAAATCAGATAAACAAGACATGCAGAACATTGCTGGAGAAATAACTACGAAGTCATTAGAGACATTTTCCTGTGGACCCCTTCGCACGAACGAGCAGGTGTTGGACGACTTGATAGGACTTATCTACAACGGGTCTGTACGGACACAGGATGTAGTCTAGAGGACCCGCTGGAAGCGATGGATGATACAGACGAATGGTGCGGGAGAGTCAGGGAAATCCGTGCAAGTGGCACGACATGATGCTATTATGGTTAAGTCTCCGTGCTGTTATGGTTAACGAAATAACCTGCGACGTCATAGTAAGCGAGTTCGAACTCCAGTCGTCCTCTTTGGTACAGATACTATTGAGAAAGATATGAACCTCCTTATCCCCTCTAGCTATGGGTTAAATACCACCACTGCTGTCATACAAGGATGGCTTTGCCACTGAATAATCCACGAAGGTTGAGATGCTCTTAAATAAAGAAACCAAATCAATATCTAAAAAATTCCATTTATTCTTTTGTTTGGTTTAATTTCTTTGTTTAATGGCATATCAGCCATCGTGGGTTATTAAATGCCAAATCCACCCTTGTAGAAGAACAGTATTGGTATTACTTAACCTATATCTGCGGTGGGGAAGATAAGGAGGTTCATAACTTTCCTAAAGACTGCCCCTCTTCTTGTGTAGACACTCTGTAAAATAAAAAGCAATTTCAGTTTTTTAATACAGTATTTTATCTGCATCTTCAGATACTTCAAAACATCTTTAATTTGGACTTTTCTGTAGGATAACAAAATTTCTGGCGCCAAAGAATCATTTTAACTTGTATAATTGGTTTGGTTTGGTTTGGTTTAATGGCAATTCAACAATTGTATGTTATTCAAAACCGAATCCATTTTTATACATATAAACAGTTCTATTTCAAACAATTCAGTTTTGCGTAATTACTCTGTTTTGCTTCTATTTAGTTCATAGATAGGACCCTATTAGGTGCTACCTCTCCGGGCTAGATTGGACCTGGGAGCAATGGCAATGAAGGAGTACTCCGCATTCCCCAAAGCTCCAGCATTACTGGAGCCTCAGCATCAGATTGTTTAAAGTCATATCTAGGACACTCTTTGCGGGGGAAGAGTCCTACCCCACTGCAGAGATGCAGTCGGTGTATTCTACAACCCCAGCCGACTGGGCCAAACTTGTATTATTCAATAAAGAGGTATTGTCAACTGGATAAATCCCTGATAACTAAACAAATTACAAATCCCTGATAACTAAACAAATTACAAATTGTGACTCATACTAACCGATAATTTGTTTTGCTTTGATTCCGATACACCTGGTGGGGGGTCTTCGTGATGTAATGGTTAAAGCGATAGCCTAGGGAATCGTAGTAAGCGAGTTCGAACCCCAGTAGCACTATTGCGTTCACTTTCGGACAAATATCCCTAGGAAAGGTATGAACCCTCTTATCCTCTCAGCTGTGGGTTAAATAGTACTACTACTGTTCTTCTAGAAGGATAACTTTGGCATTAAATAACCCAAGAAGGTTGATATGCTACGAAACGAAACCAAATCAGATACGCAAATCCCTTCTTAACAGTTTTTGAGACCTTGATTGACAATGTAATATAATATGCAGTCGAAAGCATTGATAATAAATTTCAAGTGATTCTTAATAAACTTCTTTTTCGAAAGAGGCAATATTTTAAAGTTTTCTTTTCTTCGTTTTTTTTCAAAAGATTAAAAAAAAAACCCATATTCCTTAAGTAGATACATAGTATAAATATCGTCTATTTGTCGGAGAGACAGAAAGCTGTGTGAAGCAATTTGTGTCAATTTGTGACATTTTATCTGACATCTTGATACGCTCTGTTTGCTGGATATAAAAAGGCGTTAATTTTTAATCACACATTCATTTTGAGAAAGTCCTTCACAGGTAGTAATATGCAGGGTGAAGAGAAGTCGAAAAAAATACAGGGCCCATTCATGGACGACGTGTCGTTGCCGGTGAAGGATTCCACTCTTAAAATTTGGTCGCGTATCGACTTGGGATTCAAAGAATTGATAGATCCGTTGCTGTGGAGAGCATTTTGCGCTGAGCTTTTAGGCACCACCATCCTCGTCCTTTATTGCATTGGGGCAAATGAACATGATTATCGGGGTGAGCCTAATACCCCAGTTCACCGGTAAGACATTATTATTATTATTATTATTATTATTATTATTATTATTATTCCTTGTATGTTTTTCCAATCAGAATTAGCTAGTGGTCTGCAGTCTGGGTGACAGCAAACCTTCTCAGGTGTCCAGTACTGTTCTCAGTATTCTAGCCGGTCCCATCAATGCTATAGTCTCTACAGTCTCGATTCGACTTCTAATTATTTCCAGTCTTTCTTCCGAACTTTTTACGACCGTTCCTTGTCCACAAAGTACCATTGGTATTACCCCCTTATTCTCCCTCCAGCTATGGGTAAATAGTAGGACAGACTAGGTTCTTCAGCCTTGGTGAGGCAACTAGTCTAGGAGAAGGAAAACTCTGAATTCAAACCTGTTAAACTCCGCTTAAAAAATTGACCTTGTGTCATATCCTGCCCGAGCGGAGGGGTTGGTAAATAGTACCATTGGTATTACCGTCAACCTCATGTCCCTCAGTTTTTGAGTTCTCTTGGTCTAAATATTTGTCTATCTTTTCGCTTTCTTTTATCTTCATTCTGTGGTCCACCAAAACAGCAAAATCTGCTAGACACCAAGTTCTCTCTCTCTCTCTCTCCCTCTCTCTCTCTCTCTCTCTCTCTCTCTCTCTCTCACACACACACACAGAGACCTTTTTTTTATTAATACAAGGTCTAGCCTTCTGGTCGGCTTTAGGTGATCCTTTGCTGACTATACCGAGTGCACCTATTACAACTGCTATCACCGTCACTTTCATGTTACATTGTTTTTTCCAGTTCTCTCATAGTTCCCTATTACAATAGTAGTAGTTGTTGTTATTGTAGTAATCATTGATTGAAATGTCCAAAGTAAAGGGCACTTTGTGGGATCGAACTCACCATCACTCTGTCAGCAGAGCTTAGAATAGACTGACCGTATCCCCCTGCATAGGGCTAAGACACCTCACTCACCAATTAAGAGTCGAACTGAGTATGGCACTAAACTACATTTGGTGGTTTGGCTCCAGTTCTGGAGCTCTGGGGAGTCTGGGATACTCTTTCTTTGTCATTACTCCTATGTCCACTTTGACACGGAGTGGCTGTACCTGTTTGGTTACCATCTATAAGTCAGATTGATCAGTCCGAAAATTATTCGTAATTGACGAGAATACTTAATGTCATAAGTCTGTGAATCCTCTTTATTAAGCATAGTTTCCTGAAGCAATAAGTATTTTCAAAGGAACATTAGTAAGAGTTATTAGAAACCATATAACTATGTGTAAAAGAAAACTGAATATTATTAAATAGATGTAATTACTCGAAGCCATATAATTATTAGTATTTAATAGAAATACTTGAAACCGTACAACCATGTGTAGATTATTTGTATTAAATATGATTACTTCATATCATATAACTGTGTGAAAAAAATCTAAGATTTAACTACATAAAAAATGTAAATGAAAGTGATTCCCACCGTCTAGGTTTAAAATAACCCGAGATGAATTGCTATGCCGTTAAAATCAATCAATCAATCAATTAAAGGCACTCCCTTCTAATTGCTATGTTGCAGCTGTTGAGCTTTTAAACCAGTTGTATCAGCCAGCTTTCAACTGAGGTCAAGTGACAGCAAGCAGACTCATTACTGCTTTAGCCCTTTCCCATAAACTAAATTATTCCCGTTAATCTAACACACCCATTGTACCTGGTGGCTTTAAATACCTTCAGCTTTTCGTTCTCTATTTTAGTATGTTGAGAAAGATTGATTGATTTTTACAGCAAGTCTGAATTTATTTGTCACTGATGAAATAATAGCCGCATCAGCTAGCCTCATTCGAGCATTCATAGCCATGTCCTTTTCCAAGGACAAACGTAGCTTGAAACTTATTTTGTGTATAAACATTACAAACGTATCAGTGTTGAATTTCATGTGAACATTCTCCCGTTTGTATTTCTCGTTAAGTAGGCCAAATTGTATCGAGTTAAATCGTTTTGTAAGACATGTTTTACCGAACGGAAAGAGCGCACAAGCCAGAAAGCTTTATTAACTGCCGAAATTCTCGATGATCTTTCTTGAGTCACTCATCCAGAAAATCTGTCACAGATGTTTTGTTTCAATATTTGTACCAAAAAAAGAAAATAAATAAAAAAAAAAAAGAAAAAGGACTAGATCTGTTTTTTAAGCATTCTACCAAAATCACTAATTCGTGTTAGCTTGGTTGCTTCGCGACCGTCTCTCTTCGCTCATAAGCTCACGATACAATATTTGAAATGATTTCATATAATCTTTTAAACATTGTCTCCACACAAAATGTGGAAAGGCATGCTTGGTATTGTCTTTCATATATTTCACTTTTGTACTTATCCACCCACTTTAGATAACGAGACCATTTTGAGAAAAAAAGTTAGATAATTTCTCCTTACAGAATAGTCGCTTTAAATATTGATTTCAAATTAATTGTGAGGCTTACATAGACAGAAAATAGTAGAATTTCACATGTCACTTGTGAAGATAGATAGATAGAGAGAGAGAGAGAGATAAAATTCCCATTATGTGACAAGTAAATTGATCCAGGTATACAAGAATAAGTCTGACTAGGTGAGAACAGTCATCCACAGATAATTTTGCAAATGATTGAGATTTGGCCAAGGATTATAGATTAGAGAATTAAAAAAAAAGATTGATTCCCGTCGGATTATTAAAATTAAACAATATCACTCCAACCAGGGCAGGAGACCAAATTTTATCATCGTGAACGAAGAGAAGATTTATGGATATTGCTCTCTCTCTCTCTCTCTCTCTCTCTCTCTCTCTCTCTCTCAATCGATCTTCCTTTCTCGCTTTCTTTTTCACAATCTATCTCCTTTACTATTCAACGTCAATATTTAAGCAAAGTTCTACTGGTTTGAATTCAAACTTTTTCTTTTCCTAGACTAGAAACCATTGCAACAGAGCCCATTCAGTTTTACTGCTTATCAATAGTTTGAGGCAAATGAATTCATATTATCAAGAAATGGATTCAGATAAGGGCATTAGCACAAAAGTGAAACACAACCTCGTTTAGGATTTGACTTTGAGTCACCTGCTCAATTCCCTACGACGATAAGAGTTGTCTCAACGAAATGCACTTGTCGCTGAATATATTGTTGTCACGGGACTGATATGTTTCATAAAATTTCCAGACGCAAAAACTTGAGGATTGTGGCGTTTATGAACCCGTTTATTGCAGTAGACTGTGGGACAGAAATTTCCCTCAGATCTCCAGCATTTTTTTTATTATCCTCGCTGACTCCCAATGGTCTGGACAGACTAAAGTTGTTCTCAAATTTTTCAATTTAGAATTTTTGGCACGGTTCCAAATGCGCCACATATGAGTATGACTTCAATCGTTATGCTCCAGTTTTACACGTTCGCGAGAAAAATTCTTGTGATTCAGTTCTTTTTCTTCTTCACCCTGTGGACTGCTGGAACAGCGACATTTATGATCTGGCAGGTTTTCTTTTCTTCGTTTATGAATAAGAGATACGGAGTTTTGGACAGAATACGGTGGCCAGCTTGGATATCAACATTACATTTTTTTTTCAAGAATAATTTCTGGCTTGTAATTCAATTTAATGGAACTTTCATTATAGTTCTTAAAAATATTTAGCCTCGGAAGTGTGAGAAGTTAGATTGATTGATTAATTAATATGTTTTAACGGCATATCAACCCGTATAGTATTATTTTATGCCAAGAGATTCTGTAATCTCTTTCATTATACGTTTATATTTCCATTTTTCATGTTATCATTTCTTAAGTTATATGGTATCAAGTATTCCCGTCAAATACCAGCCAATCGACTGGGACTGTAGAATACACCGACTGAAAATCTGTAAAGACACCCCTCAGCGAGTGTCCTGGATATGACACTAAACTATCTAATGGTGAAGCTCCTGTTGTAAAGCTTTTGGAAATAGGGAGTACCCCTTTATTATCATTACTCCCAGGTCCACTCTGATCGGGAGTAGAAGCATCTGATAGGATCTTATCTATGAGTCAATTAATGCTAGTGACCTATCTTAAATTGAATTGTCAGAAATAAAAATGTTTGAGCCTTTAACTGTGTGTAAACAAATAGCTGAAGTTTGAATTGTTTGTGATTTATAGCAATGATTGGAACCATTTAACTGTGTGCAAATAAAACTAATAGTGAAATACTTGAAACCGTTTATCTGGACTCAAAATAGAATTATTGGGATTACAAAATAATTCTTGGAACCATTGGACTGCGAAGAAATGAATGAATAACATTAAATAAAAATATTTGTGTTAGATCGCAATAATTTAATCCTTTTAACTGTGTAGAAATAATAGCAAATCTTGTGCGCAAACAAATTTTGTTCTAACTTATTTAAAAATGAAATTACCTATAAACTATTCACTTACAAATGATAAATGTATAATTATTTAACTGTGTGCAAACAAATGACTGATGTTAATTTAAATTGTTTATTTTACATAGCAATACTTGAAATCAATTAACTGTATTCAAACAAATAATTTATTGTAAATAGAATTATTCGTGTTTGAAATTCTTGAAACCATTAAACTGTGTGCAAAAGAATGAGCTCCAGTTGGTATAATAATGTTATCTACAACATGTGTTTACAAATCACACGTTATATACATAAACAGGACATGGCATTAAATAACTAACAGTTCCAACAAATGGCTAATGTTTAATTGAATTGATAGTGATAGAGAGCAATACTTGGAACTATTTAACTTTGTTCACTTAATCTAAATCTAATTGTTAGAAATAGAACTGTGTGTATCTATAAAATGAGTTTACAAATCATATATATTTGAAATATATGTATAAATAAGATTTGGCAATAAATAACCAACGAGGTTTGGTATGCCATAAAACCCAACTAAACAAGTTTATCTAATACAAATAATTTGCATACAGTTGTATAGTTTCAAATATACCTGTCATTTGTCCACGTTTATATGGTCTTACGTAGTTATTTCAATTAATTATTAGTGTAGACACAGTTACATAGTTTCATGTATTCTTCATTAATGTTAATAATTTTCAAAGAGATCTGTTTGACCTATTGATAAGATCCTAACAGGTACAGCCACTCCAGGTCAGAATTGAATTGGGAATAATTACAATAAAGGGGTACTCGACACTCCCCGGATATCTCGAATTGGAGTCTCATAATCAGATGCAGTTTAAGGTTATACCCAAGACACCACTTTTTAGGGAAGGTCAAATCTGTCAGCCGGAAATATCGTCAACGACCAGGCTGGTGAAACGATAGATGAAAGAGAGGAAAGGGTTGCACAGAAAACAGAATTCCGACAAAATCTGCCTGCCGGAAAGTTCTTTCTCGACGGTTCTTTCATCAGACTTTGTAATCACTTGGAAGATTTTACTCATAAAAAAATTAATTTAAAAAAATTGGACAAAGGTCTGCCTATAAAACATTAGAATATATATTAGAAAAAAATAACAAATTAGTCTGGAGGACAGCGGAGTTTAGAGTACGCAGATTGTATTTTGTTCAAAAGATCCCTGGTTTGTTGATTTGTTTGGTTGGTTGGTTGGTTTTACTGCATGCTAAATCTTCTTGGGTTATTTCATGCCAAAGCCAGTTAAACAATTATTGTCTCCAATTATATACGGTTTGGTTTTATGGCAGATCAACCATTGTAAGTTATTTAATGCCAAATCCATTTTATATATATATATAAACAGTTCTATTTTAAACAATTCATTTTAGCCTTATTACACTGTTTAGTTTTATTTGACCCATAGATAGGACCCTATCAGTTGCTGCCACTCCGGGCCAAAGGGGATCTGAGAGCGATGGCAATGAAGGAGTACTCCGCATTTCCCAAAACTCTAGCATTACAGGAGCCTCATCATCAGATTGTTTAGTGTCATGTACAGGACATTCGTTGGGGGTGTCTTATCCCTCTTCAGAGAAGTAGTCGGTATATTCTACAGCACCGACCGACCGACCGACCGACTGGGCAACCAATTGTATACGGTACAAAAAGTTATCTTCACTATCTCAAACAGTTTTGTTTAATTCATAGATGGGATCCCAACAGGTTCAGCCATTCAGGATAAGAGTGGATCTCTAGGGTTAATGCTAATGAAGGGATGCACCATAATCCTTAGAGTTACAGAACTGGAACCTTATTATTGGATACAGTTCATTAACACACGCATGACTCTCCTTTTTTGGTGTTGCGAGGTCTTACTACTAAACAAAATTCTAAGCTCCTCCCACCAGGCTACTTTATATGAAAATTCTTAATGAATAAATATACAAGTATCGTCGATTGATCATGTAAAGTGTTGAAAACATTTTTGGTTTATTTATACGTGGTGAACGCAAGAACAGTCAGATTTGATTTCACTGCCTTTTAGCAGTGGAAAGGAGATTCTACTGGTGAGAAAAGAAATATTGTTGGGTATCACCCACCTTTTTCCACACAAAGAACTATTCCATCTGCCATATATAGCAGTAGCTACTAATACCAGGGCAGACTAGAAGGTGAGAGCAGATTCTTATAGAAATAGTATTAGAGCGTTGGAGACTGGAGATCGTACTAGATCACCTTACTTGCTACCGTAATAACGGAAGCCAATACTATATCTTTATTTTCTATTCACTAATCCTATGTTCTTGTCTACAATTATTCTCACTATTGTATATACTTTTTCCTGAGAATATATCTCTATTTCCTCTCATATCGGGGTTTGTCCTTTATTTAATATTACAAGCGTTCACTAACCAGAACGCAACAAATATATATATATAATGACCTTTCTTTACCAAATTTTCATAATCAGAGAATGGATAGTTCTTATTGTGTGGTGATTAATGAGCTGTTAAAGTTGACCGAAAAGTACCGTCGTGGAAATCTGATCTTTCTAATAAAATAAAACAGTAATACTTACAAGCTCCAGCTGTGTCAGTGCTTCTGTATGACTGCACCACCTGAACTTGAATTATACACTTGGAGAAAAATCTAGATCGGAACTACATAAGGAAGCTGTGTGTTGTTTTGAACGAATCCTGGAAGCAGCACCTAAAAAAACAGTTGCACGGCCCCTTACCTCCCATCACACAAACCTTCAAGGCAAGACGAGCAAGACATACTAGGCACCGCTGGTAAAGTAATGACGAACTGATAAGCGACGTTCTCTGTTGGACTCCTGCACACAGACACACCAGTAATGGCCGACCGATAAAATTTGGTTGCCGTCTAGAGAAATTTCTAAGAGCTATGGCCTATAAGGACAGATAGATAGATAGATAGAGAGAGAGAGAGAGAGAGAGAGAGAGAGAGAGAGTCAGGGGAATCCGGGCTGTTAGTACGCCTTGATAATGATGATGATGCATAATTCTTATAACCTTCTAAGCATTTTTTCTTTTTTCTTTTGGGTGGGGGTGTCCTAGTGGTGTAATGGTTAAAGCGATGGACTGCGGAATCGTAGTACGTGAGTTCGTACTCCAGTCGCGCCATTACATTCGGGCAAATACCCTTGGGAAAGGTATGAACCCCCTTATCCTTCCAGCTATGGGTTAAATAGTACCACAACTGTTCTTCTAGTATAATGGCTTTGGCACAAAATGACCAACAAAGGTTGATATGCCATTAAACAAAGAAACCAAACCAAACTTTTTTCTTTTCTCTTTTTTGTAGAATTCTAAATTCCGGATTCATTGTTGCTGTAATTGTCCAGACGTTTCAACATGTTAGCGGTGCACATGTCAACCAGGCGCTGAGTTTAGGATTCTTCCTCGTGGGTCAGATCAGTGGGGTCCGATTCACTGTTTACTTCTTGGCGCAGACGATTGGTTCAGTAGCTGCCGGGGGCATCGCTCGAGTCATTACCCCTTCAACCATGTATGCACATTTCGGCACCCTGACCCCACAGACAGGAGTGTCCCCTTGGCAGGCTTGCATGGCTGAACTGATCATGTCTTTTACGCTGACCTTTTCAGTGTTGGCCGTTGTTGACAAAGGTCGAAACGATATTAGCGGCTCAGTACCTCTTCACTGTGGGCTTATCGTCAGTATCAATATGTTCTTTGCCGTGAGTATCTTTATTTGTTTACTTTTTATTTCTTTATCATTTATCTATCTTTGTACTTTCACTTTCTATTTCTATATTCGCTCATGGTCCGGGAGACCTGGGTTCAATCCCTGGTCGCATCATACCAAAGACTTTAAAAATGGTACTAGATACCTTCTTGCTTAGCAATATAAGATACGTGTCAAGGGTAAAGTGGAACAATCAAGGGAAAATAGTAGCGCCGTCCCCTACACTTCGGCGTAGTAGCTATTGAAAAGGGAGACTTCTGGTCGCCCTTGACTACGGTCGCCAGCTTTTATAACCCTTATCAGATTGAATGTATTAGTTAACAAACAAACTAGTTTTAAACTGACTGAATTTTTTTTTTTTTTTTTGAAAACAGCTTTGCATTTTTTGGTAAAAAATGAAATGAACCAGAGATTCAAGATCAAATTTGAAACAATTCATTTAGCGTTTATCTCTCAAACTGGCGTGATGTTTAGCGTATTCGCCAATGGTCTGGGAGACCGGGGTTCAATCCAAGGTCGAGTCATACCAAACCTTCAAAAAATGGTATTTGATGCCTCCTTAATTAACACTCAGCATAATTAGATACGTATCAAGAGCAACTGGAACAGTCTGTGGAAAGGATTAGCACCTTTCCCAACAACTCGGTGTTGTAACTATTGAAAAGGGAGCTTTCGAGTTGCTCTCGATTATGGTCGGCCGACTTGCCTAACTTAATACCCCTCTATGACCGATTAATATTATTAGATAAATAATCATAGGAACGTATTAGCTTACGGTCACGCTAAAAGCACCAGTTTCCATAAGATCACCGAAGTTAAGCAGTGATGAGTCTGCTTAATATTGAAGATAGGTAACCACTTGAGCAACAGCAGGTACTGGAAGAAACCAGAAGCCAGTGTACCATATCTAAGCAAAGCTCAGTTTATAACAAAATTTCTTGCTTTAGACTTCACCGAAAGTCTAATTACAGTAAAGTCACGCTGAAAGCACCGGTTTCCGGAAGATTACCGACGTTAAGCAACGATAAATCTGTTCAATACTATGATAGGTGACCGCTAAACAAAGCATAGTAAATCTCTGCAAATTAAAGTGTTTTTCTAGTCAAATCATGTTGGTTAATCTGAAAAGGGTTAAATATATAAGAGTTTTCTTTTTCTCTTTTATTTCTTATGTACTTTTGTTTATTTTCCAACCACATCAACCACTTGTTTAAGCAAATTTATAAGGATTTTGGCTTCGGATTTTTTTTGGTCGAAAATAAAATAAAATAAGATAAAACTACTGGAAGTTAATTGCTGAAGGAAATTCCATCCTTTTGTAAATCTCGACATCGAATTATTTAGAAAAGAAACACTTGGGAGCATCACTGGTGAAGATTCAGAAAAGTTTACCGTTTTCGAAGAATAATGGTTGGGACTTTCAATAACAAAGACCTTCGTATCTTTCAATAATTTCTTAGTTTTCAAAAATATTAACATTTAATTTTTTTTTTTTTACTACACGTATTCACCCCTCCCGTGTATTCTCTAACGAAGGGGCTTAAAACATGCCAACTGCTACATCTGTATAGAGGTAGGACACCTCCACCCATCCAAAAGCAGTGACCAACCTGCCTACGGTGGAGATCTGAGAAGATAAATGCATTTCACTTACTCGCAGGCCCACTGAAACCAGAAGTGTTAGCACCTGTCAGGGTCTCATCTATGGTTCAAATAGATATTTTCGGAAATTGTTGGCATTAGATAAGAATACGTGAAACCATACAGCTGACAGAAAATTATTTTTGTCTGGTAGGAATACGTGAAAGCCTAAAAACTGTGTAAAAACTATTTGTATTTGATAGGAATACTTGAAACCATATGACTGTATACAAACAAGTTAATATACATCGGATTCATTGGAAAAAGAATAGTTGAAAGCTTGTTATGGGTGAATCGAATTGACTTTGGTATTGACGATTTGAAGGTTTGTCTACTAGTATTTATCCTGTGTATCAACACTCACCACCACAATTATCTGAGTGCGATAGGTAAACAATTCAGTCACTTGTAGCTGAGAAAATGTATTATAGTTTAATATTTCTTAGTGCAAATCAATTTAAAACAGTTCAGGACGAATAAACAACATATATATTGCCGGAGCAAACTTAATGGTTTAAATACATGAATGACAGTAAATGCTAAAATAATACATTATTAAGAAAAAAGTCATATCATGCAGCTGAAGAGTCTTTAGTTATAAGTCCTTAATAGAATGAAAGTTGTTGGGTGAAAACTTTTTGTTAAAGCATGGTACCGTGCGTAGTACGATACGAAGTTTGTTGAGGGCGAAAACCCTTCGGTCTCAGGGAAACGCATACACTATTGCATGCTTCTGGTTGTCGAGTCAGGACCAGAGAGAGAGAGAGAGAGAGAGAGAGAGAGGGAGAGAGAGAGATTTGACTTTGACGCACCCTTTTATAAACTACTTTGATCATGCCACCTAGCGGCCTTTAGAAGTACTATTTGGAAGGCAAGGGATGTAAGCTACATTTGTCAAAATTTAGTAAGGCCGAAAAATTCTTTCTCTTTGTGTGTATTGTTCTTTTTAACGTATTCTTTAAATCTTCTTCATTTATCTACTAATTTTTACTTTTTCTTAAAATTCTAAAATTCGAAACTAGATAAGTTTTGCCCTCAAACCTAAATCATTTTTTTAAGAGAAAAAAAATTAACTGTTTATTTAATGCATAAACTCTTACACAACACCACCACAAAATAATAATAATAATAACCAAACAGCTGATATTGGTTACGTGTTGATAGAGAGGAAACGATCAATCATATAATAAACGAATGCAGCAAATTAATATAGAAAGAGTATAAGACTAGACACGACTGGGTGGGAAAGGTGATCCACTGGGAACTGTGCAAGAAATTTGAATTTGACCGTACAAGCAAATAGTATATGCACAACCCAGAATCTGTCCCGGAAAATGAGACACACAAACTCCTCTGGGATTTTGAGATACAAACGGATCACCTAATCTCAGCCAGACCTTGTGATAATCACCAAACAATAAAAAAATTTAAAAAGACCTGACAAAATTGTGGACTTTGCTGTCGCGGTTGACCACAAAGAAAAAAAATTAAATGACCGTGAAAAGAAGAATAAGTACTTCAACCTGGCTAGGGAATTAGAAATAACTGTAGAACATGAAAGTGACGATAATACCAATTGTAATTGGTGCTCTTGGTACAGTCACCAAAGGACTAAAAAAGGGACTGGAGGACTTGAAAATAAAAGGACAATTGGAGACCATCCAAACAACTGCATTATTGAGATCGGCCAGAATACTGTGAAAAGTCCTGGAGACTTGAGGGGACTTGCTGTGAAGGGGACTTGTGAAAAACTCTCAAGGGGTAACAACAACAACAATAATAATAATGATAATATGGAAATGAGACTGGGAAACTGGATATTCGTGAAAGAATCGAAACCGCCCAGATCACAGAACTGTTTCTATTGATTAGAATACTGAACAGAGTCCTAGAGAACTGAGGAGACTTGCTGTCTCCATTGTAAGCCACTCCTTTATACTGGCGTAAAAAGTCATGAATAAAGAAGAATGATTTGGTTTGATTTTATTGCATATCAACCATTGTAGGTTATTTAATGAGAAATCCGGTTTATACATGTATATTAAATATACGGGAGTTAGTTTGGTTAGGTTTTATGGGGTGTCTTATCCCTCAGCATAAATGCAATCGGTGTATTCTGCAGCCCCAGCCGACTGGGTTGACGACGACGACGACGACGACGACGACGAAGAAGAAGAAGAAGAAGAAGAAGAAGAAGAAGAAGAAGAAGAAGAAGAAGAAGAAGAAGAAGAAGAAGAAGAAGAAGAAGAAGATTTCAATAATAAAAACAGTAACCAATAATTCTTGAGTCTTGGTTTTCGGACTATAGACTTAGATTGAAAAATGAACCCTGATTAAAAATCTATTTTTCAAAACTAACAAATTTATGGAGTATACAAATGCCTAATTGATTGAATGTACCAAAAATTACAATCAAGATTGTCTTTTTAGGAAAACCTGTAAACTTACAAAAAAACCTACATGAGTTAAAAAGCATAAAAGTTTGCTTAAACAAGTGAGAGTGATGCGAGGAAAACTGTTTATTGTTTTTTGTTTTGTTTGTTTTATTAATCTTTAAAAAATTATTTTTCTTAATCCTCATGTTTTTCTTTGATTTAATAATTCATTTGTTTTTTGTTTGTTTGCTTGTTTGTTTGTTTTGCTTTTTCTCATTTTTTTCTCCTCCAAAATCTTGTTTTGAAAAACTTAAAACAAAGAAAAAAAAAGAGTACACAAGACTTTCAGAAAAATGTATAAATCTAGCCATTGTGAATTTTCTGTACAACATAAATTTGCTTTGATATAGAATTGCATGATTGATTTGAGTTATAATGAGATAATTTCTTCTGCTTGGTTGTCGTTTGTTGTCTTACAGCTAAGATGGAACCTACTTAAAAAATCATAGAAACATCTTTCTTTGCATTGTACATTTGAAGAAGGTCGAGAGATTGATCGGTTGAAACAGTGTGGTAAAAACAAAAGCAACAAACATCCCATGTAAAGATTTGTTGATAACAATTCACTTTGCTCGTTTGGTCAAAGGTTTTGGACTGTTACGAGCATTTAGTTTTAATGGACGTCATTAGAAAAGGTCAATTTTAATTGTATTATAACGAATATAATATCAGTATGCATGTAGAAATTGGCGTATTTTTTTATTATTGATTCTGATATTGAGGATGGATGAAAATGGACATTTTCAGTATGTGAAGGCTTTTTCATTTTAAGAGAGGCAAAAATAAAATTCAAATGCACAAATATGCACTTCATGAAGAAGGTAATATGAATGTTATAATGCGTCAAAAGTGCTTTGAAAAATCTCGTAAAATCTCTGGAAAATTAATGCTAGACGAGTCTTTATGGTTTTGTCGAACAGTAATGACATATAGCGATCAAATGAAGACCTCGAAAATAATCATGGAGAATCATTTAGTATTTATTTTCTATTATGAAACATGGTACAACAAAATGTTTGGTGGACCCATTTTTGGATACATTTTTGCCGAAGATGGACATAACTCTTCTGGTTATCAGCTCTCGATATATATATATATATATATATATATATATATATATATATCGAGGGCTAAGAACCAGAAGGAGTTATGTCTGTCTTTGGCAGAAATGAGTTTAAGTCCACCAAACATTTGCTATGTCCATACGAAGTGTTAATGTCCATATTCTTTTAGAAGCAATTTAAGATTTGTATAAAATGCGTATGGCAATCATCCAACTGACTTTTCGCAATAAAACTGTTCCTGTCCCTATTGCAATTGATCTTTAAACTATTTTAATCAAACGTCTTTAAGTTGTCAGCCCTCTATATATATAATATATTCCAATTGATCGAAAAATACGTTTCCCTTTACGGAAATTAAGTTATGCATTTATACGGACGAAGTCTCTCACGAATTGTATGATTCTCTCTTGTTTAATACATAAACGAAATATATTGAGAATATGTTTTCTTATTTGAGCAATAATGTTGACCTAATTCATGTACCAGATTTTAAAGGTAAGTTTATGCTCAATTTCTTCAGTTGTAACATATCGAGTATCAAAATCTTGTTTGTCTCATTGAACCAACTCTGTTACGTTTTTTTTATACTCACGCTTTTTTTCAGTTCGCGTTGGTAGTTCTCGTTCTCATTGCTGTCTCGAACATATTAATTCTCAGCAGTGATTTTGAGCTCTGCATTTAACGCCTCGGTTCTTGGATCATTTGTATCATACTCTGAATGTTATTTTTTGTTTTATCAGATCGAAATTCCCTTTCGACTCAAGTTGCTCAGTGACATCTATCATACTTGTGGATCAAGACGACAGTTGTGAACAGGAGGCATCTTTTATCTTAACAATTCAAATTTACATAGGAATGCTGTGTGTCTGATTCCTATTTCATAGTTGCGGAGTCTGCAGCTTTTTTCACCCTTACGACGGAGTTTGTGAGTGATTGAGCGGTTTGTATCTCACATCAATGATCACAATCAGGACGTGGCTGACTGTTTCTGGTAAATTAGAGGTTTAAGTGCATCGAGTCTCAGGTTTGTGGTCATGTTCAGGAAATCGAGTGGTTTGTGGCTCACACCAGTTGTGGTGACGAAGAAATTGAGTGAATGCCTTGTGTCAAGTCAGTGGTTTTGACCAGGAAAATGAGTGAGTGCTTCGTGTCTCAAGTCAGTGGTTTTGACCAGGAAAATGAGTGAGTGCTTCGTGTCTCAAGTCAGTGGTTTTGACCAGGAAAATGAGTGAGTGCTTCGTGTCTCAAGTCAATGGTTTTGACCAGGAAAATGAGTGAGTGCTTCGTGTCTCAAGTCAATGGTTTTGACCAGAAAAATGAGTGAGTGCTTTGTGTCTCAAGTCAGTGGTTTTGACAAGTCAGTGGTTTTGACCTGGAAAATGAGTGAGTGCTTCGTGTCTCAAGTCAATGGTTTTGACCTGGAAAATGAGTGAGTGCTTCGTGTCTCAAGTCAGTGGTTTTGATCAGGAAAATATGAATGTTCCGTGTCTCAAGTCAGTGGTTTTGACCTGGAAAATGAGTGAGTGCTTTGTGTCTCAAGTCAGTGGTTTTGATCAGGAAAATATGAATGTTCCGTGTCTCAAGTCAGTGGTTTTGACCTGGAAAATATGAATGTTCCGTGTCTCAAGTCAGTGGTTTTGACCTGGAAAATGAGTGAGTTCTGCATGTTCCATGTCTGTAGTCATATGATTAGTAAATGCTTCCTGTCCAACGGTAAATGGTTGAGTGCTTAGAGCCAAAAGATACTGTATAAAAATAATATCATGTGTGATGTCGGATGTTAGCATTTACGGAAGTTGTCGAGTCCAGAATGTCAATGTTTCGTAGTTGAGATCAGGAAGTGCCTGTTTCATAGTAAAAGATTATGGTCGAAAATTGTGTTCTGTATCAAGGTGAGAATCGTGACCAGAAGGTATTTGATTGCATTGTGTTTCACGCCAGAGATTGTTACCAGGGAGAGGATGTGTGACAGCTTTATGTTAAAATGCGTTCGTGATATTATTTTTCAAGATTGTGGTCTTAATGTCGTGAAAATTTATTTTTGTGTTAAATGAATACCGATATTTATGTTACCAGCTTGATTAAACTGAAGTGCCAATATATTAGAGACAGCAGCATACTGGATGGTGTTTCTCTCCACCCACCACTTATTGAAATATTTTGAGTTGCTTCGGTTTGTTGGCATATCAACCATTATTGGTTATTTAATGCCAAATCCTGTTTTTGCACATATATTAGATATATTATTTGTAAAAATATTTTGTAGATACACACAGTTAAATGATCGAACAGTTCTATTTTTAACAATTCAATTTAGTATGAATCAACTAAGTTAAATGACAGCAAGTATTGCAATGGAGGACTAACAATTCAATTAAACATCAGTCATTTGTTTACAATGATCAAACAGTTCTATGTCAAACAATTCAATATCGCATAAGTCAGTTTAAATGTCAAACAGTTCTATTTGACCCATAGAAAGGGTATTTTCAGGTGATACTACTCCGGGATAGAGTGAACCTGGTAGTGATAGCAAGAAGGGGTACTTCGCATTCCCTAATGCTCCGGCATTGCTGGAGTTTCACCATCAGATTGTTTAATATCATATCCAGGACACTTGTTGAGGGGAGTCTTATCTCTCTGCAGAGATACAGTCGGTGTATTCTACAGCCCTAGCAAACTGGGTCACGTCAGGGACGTCTTACCCCCTTGCAGAGATGCAGTCGGTGTATTCTACAGCCCTAGCAAACTGGGTCACGTCGGGGACGTCTTACCCCCTTGCAGAGATGCAGTCGGTGTATTCTACAGCCCCAACCGACTGGGCATGAAATGTTTTGATTTGGAAGATGTATATGTGGACAAAATAAAGGCGTAGTGAAGTTGGAGTATTATATCTGTGGCAACATTTTTTTTTTACATAAAGTGGGCGTTCTGTTTCAGGTGTGCCAACTATAGCCTTTTCCCGGGCAATGTTAGCAAGGATCTATCCAGTACATGGTATAACGGTTATCATAATCGAAAACAAACGCGACGAGCCGAGTTCAACTCCTGGACGAGGCAGTTAGGGCTTCACTTATAGCTAATATCCTTTAATATAATACGATTAAACCATATAAATTATCTTTTCTCCCTCCAACTGGGAACAAAAGAGACGGGTAGATTGGGTTCTTCAACCATAAGATAAAGAAGGAACACACTAAATTCAAACCAGCTTAAAAACTGACCTTGTGATATCAAGTTCTAAAGGATGAATACCCGATTTTACTTGATCTTTTAACAAGGTTATGGAAGGCCATACTTGATGCTTTTGAAGGCAGTAGTTTCCTCATGTCTTATTTATTCCAACAAGATAACGAGACTGCGACACGGGGTATGGATGACACTGAACTTGCTCCAGATATTCCATGAATCCATACTCCTCCTAGATCACAGAACTCTGTGTGTGTGTGTGTGTGTGTGTGTGTGTGTGTGTGTGTGTGTGTGTGTGTGTTTATACATATATATATCAAGTCATGTTGATTGCACAGATTCCACTAACCTAATCTCACCATCCATTTCTTTCCGTCATCACCCAGCTAGGTCCTTTAGATGGCATCTTGTGTCGACACAGAACTGATGGATGTAAATTTTCGTTAGTCAGGCATCGGAGAATGTCGCTTATAAGTTCATCACTTTTATTCCAGCAGTGCACAGTATGTCTTGCTGGTCTTACTTGGATAATTTGTATGATGAGAGGTAAGTGTCTGTACACCAGCTGTTTTGTAGGGTACCACTTACAGGATCTGTTGAAAACAGCACACAGCTGCCTTGCGTAGATGCCATCAAGCTTTTTCTCTAATGGTGCAGATGGTACAGACATACAATAGTACTGACACGGCTACAGCTTGGAAGAATTCCCGTTTTATCTCATCAGAGAGATCATATTTCGAAATAGTCGATAACTTCTCTATAGCATACCATGGTTTTCCTATGCTTGTGTTGACATCGCTTTCAGTTGATGAGATATTGCTACCAAAGTATTTTAAATGATCTACTTATTTTAGAGGCTTGCAATTTAATGTTGAGATAGCACTATCTTGCTTAAAATACACGAATTTTGTTTTATCTGAATTCACAATGTATCATCTTCCGAAAATGACATCAACATGCGACTTGCGAAGGCATGGGCAGCTATCGATAGGTTATCGGTCATATGGAAGTCATTCCTATCCCATAAAATAAAACGCAGGTTTTTCCAAGTAGTGGTCGTGTCAATACTACTATATAGATGCACCACATGGATACTGACTAAGCGTATGGAGAAAAAAACTTGACGGCAATTGCACAAGAATGCTACGAGCTATATTGAACAAATCCTGGAGGCACGATACAGCAGCTGTACGGCCACCTTCCACCAATCTCGAAAACCATACAAATTAGACGAACAAGATATGCGGGACACTGCTGGAAAAGTAAGGATGAACTCATAAACGATATACTCTTGTGGGTGCCTTCAAACGGACAAGCAAGTGTTAGGGCAACCAGCTAGAATCTATCTACAACAGCTCTGTACTGTTACAGGATATAGCATGGAAGACCTACCGGGAGCGATGGAAGATAGGGTCGATTGGCGAGAGAGGGTCAGGGAAATCCCTGCTTGCGGCACGTCATGATGATGATGATATATATACGTATATAATCATACAATTAAAACTGGTATACTGACCGCTATAAAAAAATTCAAAACGTTAGATAAGAGCTAAAATGGTGGAGAAAGCTACAAAATTACTACAGCTCACAATACGCAAAATGCGGAGCAAATATCTCAATATTACAATCGTATAATATTTTACGATATAAAAAACAACAACAAAAGCACTCATAATTTAGAGTCTTACGCATTCGATCTTCAGTAGAGTATTTTCAACCACATCTGAACTCTACCGAATTCTTTTGAATGTTTAATACTCGAAACGACTGAGACAATATCTAAGTCATGTGACTATTTCTGTTTACGTGATTTGATCCGGCGATCAATTGCTAAATAGATATCAAACTTCGTAACGACATTTTGACGCCGTCTTCGATTTCTTATTCAAAAGATTCTTAGTATTAAGAAAATTCAAGATATAAAATCTTTTTTCTAAATACAACTTGTCCCCCACATTTCAAGCAAACGATCTTTTTAACATATACTTTGAAGTCAGTGTACGGGCACACACACACACACACACACACACACACACACACACACACACACACACAGATCTACATATGAGGGTTGTTAAAAAAGTTCTAAGCCTTACTTTGAAAGAAGTGCTGCCACAGCTGAACATTTTTGCTGTGGCAAAACTACCACTTCTTATAAAACCTGTAAAAACTTTATCAGATTTTTCTAATTTTAGAAGAAGTGGGAATCTATTGCCACAAGAAATATATTCAGCAATAGCTCTTTATGGGTGATGAATTGAATTTTTTGAACGACCCTCGTATATGTTTTTATGTATGTGTATGCACAAATGTACAAATATGAAAAATAACCCAAGGTATTTAGAGGCTGATTTTATTCAGTTTTATTATTTGACGAATTTAAACATTTCGGTTTTTACATTAAAACATCATCAGGGCATTTAAATATGTGATGTATTTTCTGAATGGTATTTGATTTAAGATTGAATATTACTCAGAAGATGCAACATCACACACCTAAACATCTTGATGATGGAAAAACCAAAACGCTCAACGAGGGCAAACAATTCAACTCTAAATAAAATCTTCTTAACACCTACTGTTTTTTTTTTTTTATATTGGACCATTTACATACCGTAAGATTTAATTCTAATCCCTATATATATATATATATAAGTTGGTGACCGTAGTCGAGGGACACCCGAAGGGTCTCTTTTCAATAGCTACTACACCAAAGTGTAAGGAACGGCGCAACTCCATTCCTCGGATTGCTCCACTTTACCCTTGATCCGTGCCTTATAATGCTGAGTGTTAAGCAAGGCGGCATCAAGTACCATTTTTGAGTCTTTGGTATTGAACCCCGAACCATTGGTTAAGCATATCTTGATAATAATAAAGACATTTTGTCTATATAGTGTAATTTGGGTCCTTTTAGAGTTTCTTGACAAGTGTTTTACTTTTAGGTTGGAGTTGGTAGATGATTTTACCGAAATTTTTTCTGAGCGCTTTCGGATCTTTCATAGGCCATCAAGAATTATTGTAGCTAATTTATCTTTTTACAAAACTACAGCGATATTTTTGGGTGTCAGTATCGTCGTGAGCTGTGTGATCACGAAACTTTAAAATATGTGTAGTTGAGCAGGGGTTCTTACATTTAAGCATGTTTGATTAAATGATAAACAAACATTTTGTTTATATAATTCTATTAGAATCCTTTCAAGTTTCTTGTTCAACTAGACATATTTTAAAATACATGATCCTGCAGCTCACGACGATATTGAAACCCAGTAGTATCGGTGTAGTTTTATAAAAAGATAAATTAACTGCAATACCTCTTGATGGCCTATGAAAGGTCTGAAAGCTCTCCGGAGAATTTCAGTAAATTCAATCTACCAACTCCAGCCTAAAACCAAAACACTTGTCAGGAGACTTGAAAGGACCCTTATAAAATTATATAAATAAAATGTGTCTTTATCATTTAATCAAACATGCTTAAATGAAGGACTGCTGCCTAACTACACACACACACACACACACACACACATATATATATATATATATATATATATACCCATGCAACGACTCCAGTACATCGTAGACAATATCTCATGTCATGTAGGCACAGTTATTGACCTGAAGGGTGGAGATACACATAATTACGTAGCTCTCTCTCTCATTTTTGGCAATTCAGTTTATGCAGGGAATTGTGAGTGAGTGTGTAAATGTGTGTAAATGTGTGTATGTATGTGCTTGCATACATGTGTGCGTGCATGTGTGGGGATAGTGTGTATTTATATAGTTCTTGTTTCTTTCTTCAGAGATATTTGCTCAAAATTTCCCATGTTTGAGGAAGGTTGATCAAAGATGAATTCAACTGGTGTTCTACTTTCAGATCGTAAAGAACAGAGATTATATCTGTCAACACTGTAACCAAAATAAGGTGGAGTAATGATATGAATTCCCTTTATATGCACATGCTCATCAAAAGAATCAATTTGAGAGTCATTTAAAAATTGGTGATATTATTTTCCCGTTTAGCGACAAGTTTTTATCTCTTTTTATTTCAGTCGCTAGAAGAGTAAAACTGCATTTATTTGTCATTTGAGAGTGAGAACACGATACCCTGAGATTGTCGAATAAACAACTCCACCTTTATACAGAATTATTCATAAATAATTACTACCCTAAAAGTTCTTTCATGAAAAGTCAATTTTCTTCTAAAGCAAAGATATCTGTATATTTATAATATGCTATCACTGAATAAAAGAAAAGAGAGATAAACTAATTTAAACCAGCAGAAACATTTAATATGTGCATATAATATACATAGAAGAAGTATTGCACAAAGATGACCTAACGTTTAAAATATGCACATATTGTTCTAGGTACAAGCAGTAAATGAAAGGGGTACAAGAATAGAAAAAAAGCTCACGTTATGTTGGCTTTACTCTTCACTGATCGAAATACAAAGACAAAAGAAAAGGAAAACTTACTTCTGGGTTTTCATGTGACAGTCCATGATCCACCAAAAGGACACCCCCATTCTCCTCGAGAGATATTCATTTATTGTCTCCCTACACAAGCATTTTATGATTATTAAAACTCTATGAATTCAAATGGATATCATAAGGAATATTTGATTACTAGACTGCACTGAAACTATGTAACTAAAAATTAAATCCTAACATATCTTAAACCAAAAATAGAATTACGGGAATATATATAAATGAGTACTTATTTTGGACAGTCACTTGATCATATTTTTGCTAGAGTTTGGTTGTAAAAATAACTAATAATATCAGTTTTTTATTTTATAATGTTCTGTTAGAAGTTACAAAATCCTGGTATCCTTGGCTTAGAAAAAAAACTTTTTATTGAAAATAATTTTTCTGAGTGATACTCTAAAACGCATAAAATTCACAACCCCCCCACACACACGCATACATATGTATATATATAAATATATATATATATTACATGGTAGTGTCTGTATTCATTTAATATTAAAAAACAATTTCATATGTATAAAAACTCCATCATTGATATTGAGCACTATTTAACAATACAGCAACATTTGGTCTTCCATTAACTCACCAAGTGAGCTAATAAGAACCATAAACCTCTTTAATATATATATATATATATATATATATATATATATATATATATGTGTGTGTGTGTGTGTGTGTGTGTGTGTGGATACGCATATCAGTCCACTTCCACGTTGATGATTCAACTTACTAAATAATGAAATTTTTAGTCACAGGCATATGAAAGGAGTGAGATAATTTTTTTATTTCGTCTCTCTCTCTCCCTCTCTCTCTCTCTCTCTCTCTCTGTATATATATATATATATATATATACATATATATAGTATGCATAGACTTCAACATAATTTATCCGAATTATCAATCTCTATTTAATGGACCCTTTTCCAATGATGTAGTAGAAATAGAATTTATGTTACACTAATCTCGAAATCTAAAAATCAGAAAATTACTCAATGATGAACGAGATGTGTTCTGATGGTCGTTATTTTCTGCCGTTTAAAAATTCTAAAAAACACACCATGATTTATTATTGCTTTAGATTCTTCTTGGCTAGAAGATTATCTTGTAGTTTGTAAACACCGAGCTGTAAAAAATTCATAGAACAAAAAGAGTTAGATTACTCAAATACCACTGCTGTTTTTGAAGACGCGGTTGAATCTGTTAAAAAACCGTTGATTTTAACTGTAATCTAATATTTATTAGTTTCGAAAATAAAGGCTCAAGTAAACTTGATATTATTTCCTTGAAAAAGGACATAAAATAAGTAAGACAAATTCGTATTAAGAGAGAAGAAATTAAGTTATATATTACTGTAAAACAAGTAATACAATATCTTGCTACCTACTCCTTTATTTCTTTTTAAAATACAGAGGAAAGCATAAAGCTTTGAGGTTTTTGAGTGGAGAGCGGTCATGCTATATTAATATTTTCTAGGGGGACCTAGCTCGCCACATTCACCGACCCATTCATCAATACAATATATAAGCAACAATCCTTCACCAAGCACGCTGCAGCCACCAAAATACCACACATGCTCCGTGAAAAGACCTATTTAAAACCCTGAGTGATGTGTATGATTTTATTTACAGGGATGATTTTTTATTTCCAAGGAATGTGATACAGATGGGATAAAAAAAACCGAAAGAGAGAAGGAAACCTACTCCCTGAGTGGATTACAGTCAAATATTATATCTTTACTGGAAGAGTCCATTGTATATCGAAAATAGGGGTGATACCACAACACTTGAACTGTTAGATCAAAATTCAAGCGAAAACTTTTCATTGTATTTGATGATTTAATAAGTTGA